>ML349586.1:0-76846 GCA_005239505.1 Nicotiana paniculata | reverse complement strand
CGGGAATGCCTAACACCTTCTCCCGGGATAACAGAATTCCTTACTCGGATTTCTGGTCGCAGATAACTTAAAACATAGTCAAAATTTCCTCGGTTTGGGATTTTTTAAAATAAAACGGTGTCCCGAAACATCGTCAAAAATCCGGGTGGCGACTCTGAAAACTAAAATAAATCCCAAATCCGAATAATGTCACTTTAATTAGAAAAACTCCCTTATTACCCTTCATTAATCGGGGGTAGTGAAAAAGGAGGTATGACATACATCATGAATTGTACACGACCAGATATAGCTTGTGCTATAAGTAAATTGAGTCGATATACGAGCAATCCATGTCAATCTCATTGGATGGCCATGAAACGAGTTTTGGGGTATTTAGTACAGACCCAGGACTTTGTTTTGCACTACAGTAAATATCTTGCAGTCATTAAGGGATACTGTGATGCAAATTGGATCACCGGATCAACTGATTCCAAGTCCACAAGTGGATATGTATTCACTATTGGTGGAGGAGCGGTATCTTGGAAGTCGTCCAAACAAACTTGTATTGCCCGCTCTATAATGGAGGCTGAGTTCAGAGCCTTAGATAAAGCCGGTGAAGAAGCTGAATGGCTCCGAAATTTTTTGGAAGACATTCCATTTTGGCCCAAACCGTTGGCACCAATATGCATACATTGTGATAGTCAAGCGGCAATTGGAAGGGCTGGGAGCGTTATGTATAACGGTAAATCTCATCATATACAACGAAGACATAAAACCGTTAGGCAATTACTCTCTAGAGGAATTATCACAATTGACTATGTAAAGTCAAGTGATAATGTGTCGGATCCACTTACAAAAGGCCTAACTAGAGAGGTAGTTGAGAAATCATCAAGGGGAATAGGATTATGGCCGAGAACAAGTCATAATGACGGTAACTCTACCTAGAAGACTGGAGATCCCAGGATCTAGGTTCAAGGAGATCAAACAAAGTCATTAATGACAGTTCAACATTGTCAACTAAACTTTTGGTCCATTCTCGTGATGAGACAATGTTCAGTACCAAAGATAAAGCTTAAGGCTTTTTAATGATTTCTAAATTTGATACGGGGTATATCAAATAGTATATCTACGGGATGACCCATTTAGGAATCACCTATGTAAGTGTGAAGTATTAGCCGCTTCAAGGAGAATTTTCAAGGCCAGTTCTCTATGCACTTATGAAACCAAGCGGTGTTCATGGTTGAAACGAACACAACAATGAGAACCAAATACGGTTAAGGGTTGGTTGTGTGACTTGTTGTTGTCTAGGTATACACTAAAGTTCGACGGTTCAACGATATCAAATCTACCGATTGATCGAGTATATCCGATATAAGTTCACTACGGAAAGTTCAAAGGGAAACCTACTTATCCAGATGCAATTAATCCTTGCTTGCGAATCACACAGTTTTTCATGCATACTTCTGTGATATAGACATTCCCCATTCATGTGGGGGATTTGTTGGAGTTTTTAAGCTTTAATAGCTTAAAATAGGGTGAATGGGAAATGGAGAAAAAAATGAAATATTTGAGGTTCCCTCCTTGATTGTCCCACATGGAAGAGGAAAAAGGTTTTTGATGGGTATATAAGCAATTGCTCTTCTTCTAGCTCATAAAGAGTTGAGAAGAAGGCAAGCCTCGCGCCGTCGCCGTCGTCGTCGCTCGCTCAGCTCGGCCTCGACCTCGGCTTCAGATTCGGATTTGGCACCGTCGTCGTCGTCGTTCGCTCATTCGGATTTGGTCAAATGATCATTTATTTGTTAATAATAAATATTAACAGAAATGTTATTAAATATCTATTTTAATAACAAAATATTAATATTATAATAAAATATTAATATTAAATTCATTTCAGTTATCCAATATTCAGTTTTCTGTTGTTGTAATAGAAAATTAACTACCCTTCAATTTTCCCTCTTTATTGTTGAGTAAATAGCCAATTATGTCATGACATTTATTCTATAGCCGTTTTGAAAAAACAGCCATTTTGAAGAGTTGCACCTCTTCAGATTTCAACCCAACTTTGGTTACAAATACAAGTCTATTCTCTCAAATTTTACATACTAATTTCTGAGTTCTCCTCCTTTCTTCTGCATATTCTTAACTTTAAAGAAAGAAAAGTAAGTGCGATTTGCTATCGAACTTTGTGTCGCTTAAACACTGGGGTTTGAAGTACCACTACACCAGTATGTAATTCGTTCTATCTTGGGAGAAAATAATCCATAATCTTGGGTACTAGGAGGAGATTAAATTCCTTAAGAAAACACTGTGAATTCAGTTGGCTCAAATTAATTTTATTATTTCGTTTACATTTCTATTTATATTATTTTATTTTCTCCAAAATTATTTTACAAATATAGATTACTAACGCTTTATACAATGTTGTCGTAGTTTGACAAGTGAAATTTGTGGAGCTCTTACCTCTCTTCGCCACACACTGCCACATGTCAAACCATGCCTCTTCTCTCCCTTTCCTTCTTCTCTTCTTCCATTCCAAACAGTGCACTCACTCTGATTAAAAGTTAAGACTATCTCAAAAATCGCAGTATTAATTGTAGCAAAAATAGCAGCAAAATCAAGCTAAGTCAGGTTTTCAGCATGAGTATGAGAAAAAGGGCAAGAACGAGCGCTATTGTTAATGTATGGAAAAGAGAGGTCGGCGAAATCTCTACCAGAAACTTTACTGATTCTCTCACTGCCTCTGAGGTTCGTGATTCTCTAGCTTTACTTTTTTAAGATGTTAAATATTTAAGATTTTAGCTTAACTTATGTTGGTGATCGTATTCGTGGTAGAAAATGATAATCTATTATCAGTTGAAAAGTTAGTTTGATAGGTATAAATTGTTTAGAATTCGAGTGTTTAATGTAATTCGAAAATTTTTGACGTTTTCAAAATTGTGCTTCTGTTTTTTTAACATATGAAAATGGTGGAATGCACAAAGAGGCCTAGTGGTCAATGATGTTGATGGAGAATCATGAGGTCTCAAGTTCAAATTTCAGTGGACAAAAAACACTAAGTTTGATATATCCACTCAAATCTTAGTGGGGTAGAGTTATCTGGTACTTGTGCTGGTGGGAGTTAGCAATTAAATTAACCATAATATTGATTTGAATAATATATACTTAAATAAACTATGATGTTGATTTAAATAATATGCTTAGATTAACCATAATATTCATTTCTTTCCATCTCCCCTAGCATAGGTACCTGGTCACTCTACCCACCGAGGTGTAGGTACATGCGAAGAAATTACCCGGTGTTTAATTTTTTTTCCTCTGCTGGAATTTGAATATGAGACCTCATCGTTTTCTGCCTACTTCATTGACCACAAGGCCACACCCTTGGGTGATTGGTGCAGTATTCTCATTCCAGGGAGTGGAGCTTAGGACTAACTAAGAGCTGGTTTGTGTTCTGTCCATGTTTATTTGCCTCTTTACATAAGATTGCTAAGAGAAATTGGAGCTTTATTTGGTCGTCGAATTCAGAGAGAGTAACTTCTACTTTCTGCTTTGCTTGTTTACTCTACTGAAACAATTGGGTTTCTTTGATTTTCCTTTAAAAAGTTGGTTCATTCAGTTTGCTTGACTGTTCATGTTACTTGTGTTAATGGTTGTCGGTTGGACCCAGAGGTACTTTGGCAAGTCTGCTTGATAAGTACACTTATTTTGTGACCTTTATGACTAAGCATATTATTTTTGGTTGCATAAAGTTTGTGGCTGCTGTGTCTACTAGATCTAATAAGGTGCCAATCTTATTATCATTTTTGTCTGTGGATTAGCTCGTTCTTGGATGATGTGATATAGGTCCTTGAAGCTGGTACTTGCATGCCTTTGACTAAAGTCTAGTTTATATGCCGAGCTTGTCTTCTCTCCTTGTTGGTTTGATTTGATGATGGATTGCATGTCTAGCTATCTCACTAGGAGTATCCAGTTCTGAAATTGTCGGTTTTTGTTATGTTCAGTGTGTAACTATTCTACGAAAACAGTAGTACATGTTTAGATGGAAAAATTAGCACTCTTTGCTCGTTGGATTTGTTGAATAATAATAAATAATTTGGTTCCTAATAGTAGTTAGTTTTGCCAAATTCAAGATAGCTTTTATGTTGTGTGTATTTCTTATCCTATAAAAAGGAGTTTATGTGTTTTCTCTTGTATTTTCTGCTATTATTTACATTGTTCTTTTGGTTAACAGATGTCTACTTTAGATATGGACTTTTAAAGGAGAGTAGGAATAACAGGCATAATGTTAGTGCAGAAAAATATCTATTGATGTCAGTTGACTTCTTCTGTGTATTCTTTCAAAATACTGAACAGATAGAAACAGCAGATTGTGCTGTCCAAGTTATGCATGTTAATTTGTTGTTCAAGCTTATACTTTGAAGTCAAGATTTTAAATCCTGGAGCCTCCATATTATTAAAGTGTTCTTCTACCAGGACTTGGTGTTGCGTTTTGATGTCTTCGGGAATCTGAAGAAACACAGAGGCTGGGTGAATACGGTTAGTTTTAGTGCTAATGGTGACATTCTCGTATCAAGCTCTAATGACAGGAAGTGTGACCTCTGGGACTGGGAAACTGGGAAAACTGTACTCTCATTTCATTCAGGTCACGATGGCTATCTATTTCAAGCAAAGATCATGCCCCACACTGACGATCGAAGTATTGTCACTTGTGCTGCCGATGGACAGGTAACTACTTGAGAGTTGTGCTTTTCCTTCTTGACTATGTTCCATGTAAGTGATCTCCTCCCTATAAACTGTCTGAGTCTTCATCTTACATATTGCGTCTCTCCTTTTTCCTGAAGGGGATATATTTTTCCTTTGGATTTTTAGATTCCTTTTTAAAGTTATGAATATATGAAATAGCTAACAATGCAAGTTTTTTACAACACCCACTAAGAAAGAAAGTAATTCTATTTTTAGAAGTTGCAAGTGATTACACTCATTGTAGGTGAGATGCGCGCAAATTCTAGAACGTGGCTATGTGGCAACCAACTTGCTGGCAAAGCATCAAGGACTAGCTCCGAAATTGGCAATTGAACCCGGAAGCCCCAATATACGTGTGGGTATGATGGATTAGTTCAACATGTGAGTTATGCTTAATTTCTAAATTGTGGTTCCAGTTTTATGTTACGCAATGGATGGTAAACAACAGTTTTATATCCTCATAGATCAGACCTCTTGGAAAAGGAACATTTTTAGTATAACACGGACGGTATGCATGTGTGGTGTACATGGTCATTAAAGAGCATGAAAAATAAAAATCCTATTGGTTTTTATTAAAGAGGCTGAATTAATATGGAAACCATTTGATAGTATTTATGATATTGAAAAATCACAGGCAAATGGACGAATGTTTTCTTCTTCCAACTTTATGTTCTTTAAACTTCTTAAGTTGTTTATTACTTATTATTTTTCAATTAATATTGGTCGAATTTGTACAGTGAAGTTTGGGATGTTGTATTCAGGTAATTAGCTGCTTTAATCCCCCCCCCCCCCTACTTTTTCGCTCATGTTCCTAAAAGTTTCATCCTTTTCCATATTAGCAAATTGTATAAACTCACCAAATCTGATTTTAAAGCAATTACTGAATCAGAACCTTTAAGGAATATTATCCTTTTTCCAAGTAAAAGGAACATATAGAGACACAATAGACTTCTATATGTTCTAGTGATTGATTCAAGTTTAATGCTTATATGGGATTTGGGAACCTGAAACACTAAATGATCTAAACATGTTTTGAGATTCCCATAGCTTCTCCTTTTTGTCTTATCTTTTATATGGCTGATGCTCTGATTGAATGTGTTCTTACAGATAGATCTGAGAACAGAGAAAGCTACAGAGCTTTTTACTTGCCGACCTTTTTGGCCGAGAAATTATACGTCGTTAACTCTAAGTGGAATTGCAGTAGATCCAAGAAATCCTTATTTCTTTGCTATTGCTGGAGCAGATGAATTTGCAAGAATTTTTTATATGCGCAAATATAGTTCGGATGGTTCTGCTGATTTTGGTCAGTTTGTTGACTATTTCTGCCCCTCACATTTAGTTGGCATCCAGGATGTGGGAATAACAGGTTTGTCTATCTCCGACCGCAGCGAGCTTCTTGTTTCATACTTTGAGGAGGTTATATATCTTCTCACAAAAGATATGGGGCTGGGACCTGGTCCATCTCCCATTTCCCCTTCCCCGGTGTCACATCACAGTTATGAGGGGAAACGGACCCGGATGATCAGTCTGATGCATCTCCACCATTAGATGATGGCATGAACTTTGGTCCACCATTCTACATGGGGCACAAATATGGTGAAGAATTAAATGGTGTTACCTTTTTTGGGCCCGGATGTGAATATATCGCAGGTGGGTCTGATTGTGGTTGAATTTACATTTGGAATAAAACGAGTAGGGAGATTGTTCGTGTAATGGAAGCAGATAATCAACGTGTAAGCTGTGTTGTATCTCATCCTCATACCACAGTGCTTGCTAGCTGTGGAATGGAGACTGACATAAAGATATGGACCCCAAAAGCCTTAGATAGAGCTGTTTTACCTACGGATGTTGAAAGGGTATGTGTTATTTTAAAAAGATTCTTCATATTGTATAAGCTTATTTGTTGTTGGTCTTTTAGCTCGTTCTTCCAAATGGATTGCTTTTAGCTACGCCCAGTTGGACATACGAAGTTTTTCATTTTTTTTCGAAATCAGTGTTTGGCCATAAAATTTGCAATTTTCAGTTGAAGATGAATTTTTTGAAAATTTGAAAAACTCCAAAAAGCACTCATATCACTCACAAAACTTCAAAAACAACCCAAATTATATTTATGTCCCAACACAACTCTAATTTTCAAATACTATTTTTACCTTTTTTTGGAATTTTACAATTCTTATGTCCAAACGCCCTCTTAGTTATTCACAATTGCTCAACATTTTATCCTTGGGTCTTATATATTGTTGTTCTTATCTTGTTCAAGAACAACAATGAGGCATGTTCTGTTCTATTTTAGTTGCCAATGAATCCTTATTACATACTTATAAAGTACATCTGATGAATGGACAAAGCTAACCTGATGGATTAGCTATTCAAAAATCAGAGACAAAATGAGTTCAAATTGCATCTTGGTTGCTTTAGATTTCTTGTAGAGATCTATTTGCTCTATAGAATATTCAAAAATAGTAGCACTATCATCTTCTTTATTGTGTTCGTGTAGTAGATGTGAAAGATTCATAAATGCTCCGCGGAACTTAGGAAATAAGATTTACATTTCTTCTAAAGCTGTGTTAAAAGATGAAGCATTAAATAGATAGTATTATCTTTGTAAAATTTGGCTTGTTACTGGCATGCTCTGTTGGAAACAAGTAGTTCGGCAGTTGTTGTTACAAGAAGCCACAGATATGTCTATTAAGATGTGAGTGAGTGGCCACTCCAAAGCAGATCCTTGTTTATTATTATTATCAAGATGGTTGTACTGTTTAAACAAACATTCAGATAACCTCAAAATGAGATACCGAGTCCCACTGAAAAAGTTGTGAAGAAGAAAGCTGAATTGGGAGAAGAGGTGAACTAGTAAGAGGACATTTAGAACAAGACTTTCTATTATTGATCATGTTTCGTCTGCTATTACACTTTTATTTCTGCTGTCCCGAGTATCGTGCTAATCCAATTGCTGAATTCTGTCAGGAACTCTCAACTTTTACTATTCTCTCTCTGTCCCTTCTCATCATCAACCATCTTCACTTATGTTTTGTTCTAAAAGAGTGCTGTTAGTGTAAAATATGTAGAAGCTTTCTGGCAAAGTGTGTATATCTTTCACATTTAAATTGCATGTCAAATAAGATCTGTCTCTATAATGCTTGAATGAAGTTGTTTTGGACCTTAATTCACTTTCCTTTAGTGTCTTACTGCCTTTTCTTTTTCCATTGAGGTCATGCATGTGATAGTCATGTTACATACGACTACCAAAAAGTAGAGGCAGAGTCAAGATTTGTAGTTTATGTGTTCAGGATTCTAATCTTTTTAAGTTACTGGATTTTAAATTAATAATTTGGATATGTTCAATAAAAAATTTAAGACAAATACAGGATTTGAACCAAAACGACTGAGTCCGGCCGAACAGTAGTGGACACTCTAGCTATGCTCCTGCCAAAAAGGAGATGTAGTTACATCCAAAATCCTTGCTACCGCTATTTCTGCAAGTAGAGGGTGCTCTAAAATTTTCTGCTAATATTTCTTTAAATAAATGGTTCAGTAACATTGTCAGTTTCATTATTTCGATTTTGGAGATCACAGAAGATCGTGGTTCTCATTGATGGTGATAATGATCATGAAGAGTTATATGACAACGAATATGAAAATGGGGATAAAGAGTTCTTTTGACGCTATGGGCATTCTGATTTTGATAATTCCTTTTATAATGACCAAGTTGCTTATAGTGATCTAGACTATGCAACTGATAACTTAGATGATAATGATTGCCGTTTGATGATATTGGCTACAGGTGAAAGGATGATGTTAGTTCTCTTTGAAGATGATAATGTCATTTAACTATTCTGACCATTTTGCACTTTCTGTTCCAGCGGAGACCTAAATTAAGTGACCCAAGGATCCGGTGCGCTACTCCTTGGGACGAGATGGGTTATTTTTGTCTCTGATCCCTTAGAAGTTAGAGAAATTCACTTAAGAAACTGGGAGTTGACTCACGGTATGCCTTGACCAATATGTCGTTCTACCACTCTGCGGTAGGGGAAATGAGAGCAGGATGGCGCTTCAGTTCAGTTGCAAAGAAGGAAAACTAAATTATGGAGGATGGTACTTCGCCTTGAACTTTTGTTCGAGCAGAGTCAACTGCTGAGGGTTAAGCTTTGGCTTTTTGCTTCTTTTATACTTCTGATGTAAGATAGAATGTAATTGCTGTATATAGTTGGCTAAAGTTTTGGGAGGATGTATGGGTTTATGTACAAAGTCAGCCACCTACTCTTGCTGTAAATAGTTTTCGAGAATATCAGCGATATGACAAGTTGACTTTTGGTGGTGTCCTATGTTATTTGAGTGATGGGTTGCTTGTCTCCTTATATGGTATTGCACAATCTCTACCTTGTGAGCTCGCTTTTGGAGCAAGCATCCATCTCGTTCGGTGATCTCTATAATGTCTCTGAAATGTAGTGATAAGTTATGTGCCTTTTTATATTTTGATGATCTAACAAATTTCATATGAGAACCAGATAAGAACCTGTTATACGTCCTCAAAGTACTCAAAAACAACAAGTGATATGTCTGGCACAAGTTTCAACATGTTCAGTTCAGTTTTTCCGGTGATACTACAAGTCAACTCTCTATAACTGTAAAGTCGTTGCACTGTTTCTCTATACACGCAATAGTCACATTATGAAGCATGCCTTGTACCGGTCAATTGCTTACATCATCCCAATGACCTTACTCATATATTATCAAACATGAGATAAAGGGAAAACGCACTCTTGAAGAACCTAAAAGTAACAAAGTAACAACAGAATGAAGGACCAAATTCTAGCACTGTGTTATATTATGTCCTTAGTATTGGTGTGCCTCTGTTAGTGTTATCTACTTGTAATTCCTACTCAACTTACTTAGAAACATTATCTAGGAGATCGTTTGGATAGAGTTAGTCAAAGTGTAAGCTTTGTAATAGAGTTATTGTAAAGGGGCTTGTAATAAAGTTATGACAAGTAGGTAAGAGATTAATTCCTAGATTACAATAAATTTTAATCTAAAGTTTGCTTAGTTAGTGACGTTGAAATCCTACGAGTGTAGGTCGTGATTTTTAATTCCATGTGCTTGGAGTTTTTCAAGTAAAACTCTGTTATGTCATTTACTTACTGTTGTGTGTGTGTGTTATGCGGGAACTGATAGAAAATCAGGTTCTCTATACAGTTTGGCGGACTCTTAGTTTCTATCATTTGGTATCAGATCAAGTTCTTTCTATAAGGCTAACACCTAGAAAGGATCCACACAGTTGCTCCATCAAACTTTGAAGAAGGTCAATCAACCTACAAACCACCAAGATTCAATGGACAATACTACAGATGGTGTAAAACAAGGATGTATGATTTTATCATAGCTAAAGATCCAGAGCTCTGGGATATCATCTGCGTTGGTCCCTTCGTTCCCATGAAGACCATTGGCGAGCCAGCAGTGACAGTTCCAAAGACAAGGAAGGAGTACAACGATGCCGACTGCAAAGCTATAGAGAAAGACTTTTGAGCAAAAAATATTCTCGTCTGTGGTATTGGACCATATGAGTATAACAGAATTTCTGCTTGTCAATCTGCCAAGGAGATCTAGGAAACTCTCCAAACCGCACATGAAGGAACAACTCAAGTCAAGCAGTCAAAGATCGACATGCTCACTAATGAGTATGAACTCTTCAGGATGAAGGATGATGAGTCCATTCAACACATGCATTCTCGATTCTCCTCTATCATCAATGAGCTTCACTCGCTAGGAGAGATCATTCCAAGGAACAAACTTGTTAGAAAAATACCTAGTGTATTACCTGGTTTTTGGGAAAGCAAAGTCAATCTTATCACAAAGGCAAAAGATCTACAAAAGCTGACCATTGATGAACTCATTGGAAATCTGAAGACATATGAAATGAAGAAAAAGAAGGACCAAGAAAGAAGAGAATCTAAAAAGGAGAAGAACTTGGTCCTCAAGGCCGACAACAATAACCCAAGTGGTGAGGGTGTTGACATGGCTTAGTTGTCTAGGAAATTTCAGAAAAAAGTTAGCAGAATTGGAGGCATTCCTAAAAATGGCAACCAGCAGACCAAAAGGCTATGACTTGTGTCATAAATGTGGGAAGCCATGATATTTCATCAAGGACTGTCCTCTCCAGACAAAGCAGCCAAGAGGAGTCCGGTTCCTGAAAGGAGATTCAAGAGAAAAGATATCGCTAACAATATTGTGAAATAAACTCTTGCTGCATGGGGAGATTCCTCTAGATTACTGAGGAAGATGATCACCTCCATGATGGTTGTTGAAAGCAAAACAGTTGAATATGACTCTATCTTTGCCCAGATGGAAAAATCTGATTAAGATGAATATGATGACGACGATGAGGTAAATTTTCTAGAAGTTCAAAGAAATTTGAAGTTCTACTCTCAAAAGAAGCTTATATATCATAGTCTCATTAATGATAAAAAAAAATTTAACTGTGGAACTAGGACAAGTAGAACATGAGAGAGATGATTTGGTAGTTGTAGTGGTTGATTTAAATGAAACAATTGAGTATTTAAAGAAAGAAAAGATGCTCTAACTAAGAAAATTGAAAACGTAGAGCATGTGAGAGATGACATGTTCGTAGTAGTTGTGGATCTAAAAGAAACAATTGAAGGATTAAAAAGGGAAAACAGTCCTGGGAACACTCAAAAAGTAAGGAAGTTGCAAGTGAGGCACACCTTAAGCTTGAAAATGAACTCAAAATGGTAAAATATAGTATGTGTGCTGAACTTGAAAGAAACATACAAATTCAGGAAGATCTAGGCAAGGTTAAAAATGACCTAAAAAACTCTAAAGTGGATTTGGTCCTCTGATACAATCACTGCCATGTATAAAAGTAACGAGAGGAACATGCAAGGAGTCAGGTTCCGAAAAGAAAAGGATTCTTACAACCCACATAGCAAGTATGTTACTGTCCTTGATAACTGGCTTTGCACTCACTGTGGTAACACTAGGCACTTTAAAGAAACTTGTAAATCTAGATTTCAGTCCCAACAGAAAAATAATTTTTTGTTGAAAAAGTACTTACTGCTAAAGAACTTGGTCCCTCAAATAAAAAATGTGTGATGCCTGCCTGGACAAGAAGAAGTTTAACTCACCCTTTTTCTCACTACAAAGGACCCAAACTTGTTTGGGCTCCTAAAGCTAATCACAGATTTCCTTGCGCATGGAGCAGTGAAAGGAAGTAGTCAAAGATGGTATATGGATAGTGGCTTCTCTAAGCATATGACTGGAAGTACTGATGATTTTCTGTCACTCAAAGCCCTACAAGGAGGGAGTATGTCCTTTGGTAGTGGCAAAAAGGGATACATTTTGGGAGTAGGAAGAGTTGGGAAGACACTCACTCACTCAATTGGGAATGTGTACTATGTGAATGGCCTGAAATACAGCCTACTGAGTGTCTCTCAAATCTGCGACAAAGGAAACAAAGTTGAATTCTTATCAAAGACTTGCACAATCACCAATCTTGTAACTGGTGAAGTGGTTCTGATGGCAAAAAGATTCAAAAATATCTTTGTTTCTTATTTTGAGTCTATGAACAATGGGGATCTTGCATTATTGAGTGTTGATGATGATGATGTTGATTTTTGGCACAGAAGATTGGGACATGCAAGTTTTTCGTTGCTGAACAAGTTGGTCAGAAGGACCTGGTTCGTGGGCTTCCCAAGTCAAGGTTCAAGGATCACAAGGTGTGTGATGCATGTGTAAGAGGAAAGTAAGTCAGGTCCTCCTTCAAGCCCAAAAAGAAAGTAAGCACCTCAAGTCCCTTGACCTCATTCATATGGATCTGTGTGGACCTATGAGAGGGCCAGGTAGAGGAGAAAAGAAGTATATTTTCGTCATAGTTTATGACTACTCTAGATTCTCATGGACCTTGTTCCTCAAAACCAAGGATGAAAACATTTTCAGTTTTTAATGCCTTTATGAAGCAGATTCAAGTAAAGATGAACCATAATGTTGTAAGCATAAGATCTGATCATGGTAAAGAGTTCGATAATACAAAATTCGACTAATTATGTGCTGAAAATGGTATAAGTCACAATTTTTCAACTCCCAGAACACCCCAACAATATGGTGTTGTGAGAGGAAAAATAGGACTCTTGAAGACATGGCAATGACGATGTTAATTGACAGTGGTGTAGCAAAAGGTTTTTGGGCAGAGGTAGTCAACACTGTTTGATATTTAATAAACAGGTGCATGATCAGGTCCATCTTAAATAAAACCCCGTATGAATTTTCGAATGGGAGGAAATCCAAGCTAACTCACCTTAGAATGTTTGGTTGCAAATGTTTCATTCTGAATAATGGTAAGGAAGCGCTGGAAAAATTTGATGCCAAAAGTGATGAAGGAATATTTCTTGGATATTCCTAACAAAGCAAATCATACAAGGTCTACAACAAAAGGACTCAATGTGTTGAAGAAAGCATACATGTGATCTTTGATGAATCACACCACTTATGTGGGAAAGATTCACATGATAAGATTGATCAAGACAAAGAGAAGTCAAAGGTTCCTGGAGAAGTTATTGATATGACAAATGGAAAGTTTGATCTGATGAGTCAAGTCAAGGAATCCAACGAAGAATATGCAGCAGAACCTCCAGCTAATACAAAAGAACCTGGTTCCCCCATTACAACAACTGAAACAGAAAAGAGAGTTGTCGATGCCGTGCAAGGAACTCCTGATGCTGAGCAGAGAAGTGGCACTCACTTTTCCATTGGTGTCAACAATAGTTCCCATTCAGAGGAACCTGGGTCTTCTCACAATGAGATTCGAGTGTCTAACCTGGAATCACAAAAGCTCACATACTCTCCATAATGTGATCACTCTTCTTGATTCAGGATTCAAACCAGATCAAAGAAGCTCATTTTCCTTTTCAACTTTCTTTTCTCAAATTGACACCAAAAATATCAAAGAAGTATTAAAAGATGCTGACGGGATTACTATTATGCAAGATGAACTCCATCAATTTAAGAGGAACATTGTATGGCACCTAGTTCCTCAGCCCTCTGACAGAATTGTTATACGAACCGGGTGGCTGTTCAGAAACAAGCTTGGGAATACAACAAGGAACATGTCACGACCTAAATACCTAACCCGTCGTGATGGCACCTATCGTGGAACTAGACAAACCGACATTCTCAATATGCTTTCAATATATGACAAAAATGAATTAAGGCAATTAAATTAACTGGAGGTGTACATAACAACAGGGTAAAAACCCAAAACATAAGTGCGGAATAATAACCCAACATCGGGGTGTCACTAAGTCATGAGCATCTAAAAACTAGTCTAGGAATAGAGTCTATACAGTCTGTGCCAAATGCATATACAAGAGAGAAAAGATAATAAGAAAGGAAAAACAAGGACTGCGGACACCGACAGCTACCTTGTAAGTCTTCGATAATCAGCGCGCGCACAAACTCAGCGACCGCCGAAACCGTACACACCTGGATCTACACATGAAGTGCAGGGTGTAGCATGAGTACAATAAACTCAGCAATTAACAGAATTAAATAAGGAACTGAGAAGCAGTGGCGAGCTACGGATACAGTTCATTTCAGATTTTTCAGTAAAGAGTGAACATGTTTTCAAATCCGGCAGTTTAAGTCAAATAAGTTCGTGCTCAACTAAATCAAGTATAAATCTTCCAGAAATTTACAACAACAACAGATAACAACAAAGTGAAACAATAATTAAAAGCAAGTACAGCCTCTCAAGGCAACAGTCACTCAACTCATCTCAACAGCTCATACACTCGGCCCTCAGCCCTCAATACTCACTCTCGATAGGTACTTGCGCTCACTAGGGGTGTACAGACTCCAGAGGGGCTCCTTCAGCCCAAGCGCTATATTGTTGCGGCGTGTAGCCTGATCCAATCTTGTTGCGGCGTGCAACCCGATCCACAATATATATATAAGTAGCCCTAAGGCTTTTTGTGGAGTGAAACCCTATCCATATACAAAAATATATATAGCCCGAAGGCTTGTTGCGGCGTGCGACCCGATCGATGTACATAAATATAGCCATAAGGCTTGTTGTGGCATGCAACCCGATCCATATACCTCACATATCTCATAGCTTGGCACTCAGGCCCTATCTCAATCACTAATCTATCCAGCATCTCGGGCTCACAAAATATCATAATAATCAGCCCAAATAGAGAATACAACAAGTATCAACAAGAATTGATAGGGAACGTTGATATATTACACAAGTAACACTGTGACTGAGTACAAGACAACAATTAGCAGTCAATTCAACAAGTATACGACTGCTGCGGGTCCCAACAGTGATATCATATGGCCTAAGCATGGTTTCTAACATGAAAGAAAGGCAGTCACTTGGTTTCTAACATGAAAGGCAGTCAATTTCTCAAAGACAAGGAAAATCAGGTAATAACAATGGGTTATTCGACTTTACAGTCTCACGGGACGGACCAAGTCTCAATCCCTCACAGTGCACGCTCACACGCCCGTCACCTAGCATGTGCGTCACCTCCAAATATTCACATCATACCATTTCTCTGGGTTTCATACCCTCAAAACTAGATTTAAGACTGTTACTTACCTCAACCGTGCAGAATTCCTACTCAGAAATTTTGCCTCTCGAATCGGCCTCCAAATACCCCGAATCTAGCCACAAACAGTACGAGATAATCCATATAGGCTTAAAGGATCAATTCCATAAGATTAGTACTAAAATATAGCCCAAAATTCGAAATCGGCTCAACCCGGCCCCCGAGCCCACGTCTCGAAATCCGACGAAAGTCACAAAACCTGAAAGCCCATTCACTCCCGAGTCTAACCACACCAAATTTATCAAAATCCGACGTCATTTGCCCCTTCAAAACTCCAAACTTCACTCTCCAATTCTCAAGCCCTAAACCCCCAAATTTCACTTCAAAATCTCACTAATTAGGTGTAAAATCAGTGGGGAAACACCATTACTGAAGATAAATAGGCTCAAGGAACTTACCTCAATATTTCCTCTGAAATCTCTCTCAAATTCCCCAATATCCGAGCTCAAAAATGATGCAAATGGTAAAAAAATCTCGAAGTCTTCTATTTATAGGTTCAGCCCAGACTTCTCGCACCTGCGACACTATTTTCGCATCTGCGGACAAAGCCCCGCTTCTGCGATCAAGAGACCGCATCTGCGCTCTTCAGGGGTGCGGAAATTACATCGAACATGCGGTCCAAACACACACCTGCTGCACTAAATCCGTTTCTGCAACCATCGCAGGTGCGGAAATGCCATCGCACTTGCGCCCTCTTCCCAGATCCTCCTTAGCCGCATATGCGATCCAAGCCTCGCTTCTACGGGCTCGCACCTACGGTTTCCACTTCACAGGTGCGGTTACACCAGTAGCAGCAGCACTTTAGCTCAAATTCCTCAACTCCCATCAAGCCGTTAACCACTCGAAATCATCCCGAGGCCTTCGAGACCTCAACCAAACATACCAACAGATCCTATAACCCGATACAAACCTAGTCGAACCATCGAATCACTCAAAACAACATCGAAACACCAAATTACACCGGATTCAAGCCTAAAGAACTTCTAATCTTTCAAATTCCACAAGCGACGCCGAAACCTACCAAACCACATCTGATTGACCTTAAATTTTAAACACAAGTCAAAAATGATACCATGAACCTACTCCAACTTTCGAAATCCAATCCGATCCCGATATCAAATTTCCACTGCTGGCCAAAATCGCCAAAATTCCAACTTTCGCCAATTCAAGTCTAATTCTACTACAAACCTCCAAATCACATTACGGACGTGCTCCTAAGTCCAAACCCATCTAACGGAGCTAACGGAACCATAAAAATTCAAATCCGGGGCCGTTTACACAAAGGTCAACATCCGGTCGACTTTTTCAACTTAAGCTTCCAATTAAGAGACTAAGTGTCTCAATTCACTCTGAAACCACTCTGGACCCGAACCAACCAATCCGGTAAGATATAATACAATTGTAAAGAATAAAAGAAGCAGAAATCGGAGAAATGAGGATATAACTCTCGAAACGACCGGTCGGGTCGTTACAGAACAAGGCCAGGTTAGTGGTTCAAGGTTATAATCAAGAAGAAGGTATTGACTATGATGAGACTTCTTCCCCAGTTTCTCGAATGGAATCCATTAGAATTTTCATTGCCTCTGCATCTCATATGGAATTCAAATTGTTCCAAACGGATGTTAAGAGTGAATTTCTGAATGGGTATTTAAAGAAAGAAGTCTTTATCAAAAAACCACCTGGTTTTGAGTGTCATGAGCATATTGAACATGTATTCAAACTTGACAAGGAACTATATGGGTTGAAACAGGTCCCTCGTGCATGGTATGAAAGGTTGTCCATGTTCCTTCTAGAAAATGGCTTTACAAAAGGGAAAATTGGCAACACTCTATTTTTGAAGAAACGAGAGAGGAAACTGCTCATTGTGCAATTTTATGTTGACGACATCATCTTTGGTGCAACAAATGATTCCTTGTGTGAGGAGTTTGCCAAGCTTATGGGAAGCGAGTTTGAGATGAGCATGATGGGGGAACTGAACATTTTCTTAGGTTTGAAGTTAAGTAAACCTCTAAGGGAACGATGATAGTCAGCAGAAGTATATCTAAGAGCTCCTAAAGAGATTTGTGATGGAAAGTTCAAAAACCATTAATACTCCTATTGCCACTGCCACTCGTCTGGACATGGATGAACCTGGTTCTCCTGTAAACGAAACCATATACAGAGGTATCATTGGTTCACTCTTGTATCTCACAACTAGAAAACTTGATATTGTATTCAGTGTGGGATTATGTGCTAGATTCCAATCAAGTCCAAAGAAATCTCATCTGAAAACTTTCAAGAGGATAAGGTATCTCAAAGGAACACAGGACCTGGTTATCAACTATCTTTCAGAGACAATTTTGATTTAATTGGGTATGTTGATGCAATTTATGATGGTTATCTGGTGGACAGGAAGAGAACATCTGGCATGACACATTTTCTATGCTTAATTTCATGGGGTACAAAGAAACAAAACTATGTGGTTCTCTCTATTGCAGAATCTAAATATGTGGCAATTGCCTCATGTTGTTGTCAACTACTGTGGATCAAGCAACAATTGGGGGATTTTGGTGTATTTTCTAATTGTGTGCCATTAATGTTCTCTCAACATGACAAACAACACGGTCCATTATAAGACAACAAAGAACATTGATGTGTGACATCATTTGCTCAGGCATGTAGCATATATCTTCACCAAAGCATTGAGTAGGGAGCACTTTGAAAAGAACCGACTGGGATTGGGGATGATAAAATCAAACCGAGCACCAGGTCCCTCAATGATTGGCTATGGAAAAATGAATAGGTAAAACTGCTAAAGAGGTGTTTTCTGGAAATTTCTAACTCATCTTTATACCGTTACAGGTAAATATGCATGGCAACAACAGGAGAAAACAAGCAACTTATAACATCACATCTTGGTAAAAGGATGAGGCTCACATTTACAAAACTCAGTCAAGGAACCTGGTTCCCTTGACTCAGGTTAGTGGTTCCTTTTACACTCATGCACATTATAAACGGCAATAAAAGTGCAACATCATTCAATGTTTCTACCTCTCTCTCATCCCTTTAAAACCCAAATGTCACACCCATTATAAATCGACCCGTCTACCCAGTATGTTGCACCCGTTTGTAACTAGTCCCTCACCCCCTCTAAATAACCCCAACATATGTCATTTTCTCAACTATCCACATCACAGCCATAAAATTTCCTTTCTCTCTAAAAAACCCTCTCTTTCTCGTGTCTTTACTTCCAAAATTCATTATGTCTTCTCAGAATCCAGAGGCTTCAAATGTTATCAGTGTCATTCTTACCTTGTCTTTGTCTCATGAAGCATTAGAGCGTGAGTCTGAGTTCCAACTGTTACCTAGTCAAAACCCCAACTCAGACCAACAACCACCCATTGTTTCTTCTCCAACCCCATTGAGTTCTGGTTCTCACCATAGTCATAAAACTCAAACCCCCAAAAGATTTGTTGCTACAACCTCTCACTCCGCCTCACCGAAAAAAATGGAAGACGATGAAATATTGGACGGAGAAGAAGGTCAAGAGGTCTCTGGTCAGCTGGTTGGGGAAGTCTCTTCAGCGCAACAAGAGGTTATTGGCAGTGATGAAGTATCAGAAGTGTCTGCTCCAAGTTTGATTTGAATGTTACCTCTCCGACAGGTAATGATCCTCTTGTATCTTCTGATTCTATTTTGGGTGTGAGTGAGAGAGAAGCCATAGAGAATATGCTACTGACTGCTACCGATGAAGGGTTGGTTGGAGAGTATAAGTGTGATGATGTGACCGTTGGGTCTCAGGGGGGAAGGAGAAGGACATGGAGTTAAAGGTGGGAAATTGGTGCCTCTTGAAAACATGGAACCAGTCAGTACTACTGGGAAACAATAGGGGGACATGTTCCCTATACCCAAGGAGATCACTTTGCTCCTACTTGGGATGAAACTTCATGCTCCTCTAAAGAGCCCCATGCCAGTATTGTCCCTGCTCCTTCTCCTCAGTCCTCACTTTGATGCAGTACCAGTGGAATTTATTATTCCTGAAATGAGACCCCTGTCTAAATAGGAAAATGAAGACGGTGAGGAAAAGTATGATAATGTGACGATGGCAAGCTTCATTACTGCTAGAAGTGGTAGAGTTGTTTCCAAAGAGCCCATTCTTAAAAGACCCAATACCAAGCAGCAGAAGAAAGAAACTTTTGAGAGTATTCTGAAGAGAAACAAAGAAGAAAAGAAAGAAGGAGGCCGGTGAAAGGGGAAAACTGATAAATGAGGAGGATGTGCCTCTAGCACATGTTGTGAATGTTTATGATGAAGGGGTAAATGAGGAACATGCTTCCTTAATTCGTAAATACTCTAAAAAATTTGTGACTACAAAGGCTAAGAGAGGATCGTCTGTGAAAACAGTGGAGCTTGACGAAGGAAGAGTGTTAAAGGAGAGAAGTTTGGGGAGAAGTCTGAAGAAAAGGAGAAAAATGTGAAGAATTCTGTAAAGAGGAACGCTAGTGACAAATAGGAACCTGGTTCCTCCAAGAAGGCCAAAATGGTTATATCAAAGGTTGAAAGCAGAGAAAACATTAAGAAGCAGAGGGTGTTATGGGGCAGAGCATTTGACGCTGACATTCACGAAATGTCAGGCATGAGACAACTGTTTGACATCTGCGAATTTCATAAGTGGACTCATTTGTTTACCAATCACAGTCACGAGGTTTATGAAGAGGAGGTTCGTAGTTTCTACGAAGATATGTTTACAGTGGAAGACAACAACATTTGCCTGAAGGTCAATTGAGTAGATTTTGTGATGGACGAGGTTGTTCTAGGAAGTATTTTGGGTGTGCCTACTGAAGGAATCTCATCTGCTGAAGGGACATGTTCCCCTGACTTTAGAAAAGTCATTATAAAATCTCAGGTTGTGCAACAAGGGGAACGAGTGCAAAAGAAGGCCTTCCTTCCAATGTATCAACTTATGTTTGAAATGCTGAACAAGGTCCTGCTTCCATGCGTAAAGGTGCTCAATTACTTCAAAAGCATACATATTCCTCACGGAAGCTTTGGATACATACACCACCATCAATCTACCTGGTATCATGATTGAACATATGAAGAAGGTGGCAGACATCAAAGACGGGAACCATGGTTTGCCTTATGGGTCTTGCTCACTAAAGTGTTTAAATTCTTCAAAGTCCCTTTGGGAAAAGCATAATCGGGAACTCGCAAGCGAACTTTCTCAAAGACAACCTTGGAGGAAAGTGAGTGTATTGACACGCAGGTGGGATGTTGGCAACAATTCTACTGTTTCTCAATTGATTGATGCCAGAATGCTGCTAACGAGGAAATAAGGAGGTTGAAGGTCAGGAATGTCATTGTTGAGGGGCAGCTCAATCAAGCCAAGGATGAACCTAGTTCTAGCAGTGCAAAAGGCATAGAGGATGCTCGCCTGACTATTGAAAATGCAGACATGAGGAAACAGGTTGAGGACTTGAAAGAGCGGCTGATTAATGAGCATTTGTCTGCAAATGCTCGAATAGATATTCTTCTAAGAACCCTTGTCTCCTCATCCTTCCCTCCCTCTTCCAGTGCCCCTTAAGCAATTACCTTTCCTAGTGTCCAGTTGAATGATGTTTGTCTTACCCCTAGTGTTTTTCATTTTGGCTTGTTGTTCTTATGACTGGTATTTTAAGTTATTTTTATGTGGATGTTTTCGTTACAATGGTGCTACTATTTTTGTTTTCTTCTTGTATAAATTAATGAGCATTTCATCTTTTATTATGCACGTTATACTCTTGCGCTCTGTTTTTAGTTATGTTGTGTGTACACATATGGCATGAATTAATTTTGCTAGACTTTTTTTTGCATTTATTAAGGTATAATCTTTTTATGATGCCAAAAGGGGAAGATATTGAGAAGGGGACGGAACAGGTATAAAGTAATGAAACTGCGCTCGAGATTGTAAAGAAACGACAAAAGATTTACATGAGATTGTGAAGAAACGACAAAAGATTTAGTCTGTTCTTTCTCCTGAAACACTAGTGTATGGTCTGCATTTCGTAGTCATCGTCTATATAATGTTTCGGATTATATTTGACTTTTAAGGACGGGAAGATTATGACAAAAAAGCATTAGTTGTCAAGTTTCCACCATCTCCTAGGAAAATGTTCATTTACACATTACTATGATCTATAATTAGTTTATACACATTAATTTCTTTCTTCTTCCAGGACACTAATACATACAATTTATTATAGAATCTTCAATTACGATGGATGTTCATAACCATCAAAGGAGTAATGATTACTACTTTTCTCCATTATTTTCTTAACTTCCTCATAATTTTTCTCCATGATCTTCCTCTCAAATTTTTAATGACATATTCATATCAAATATTTATGTAGTGACACCATCCACTCAATAGTGGCCATTCCACTGAATAGTGGCTATTTCGCTCAATATTTTACAATAGTGATTCTTTACTTTTCATGATTATATAAAGGCCTTGTAATAGATAGGAAAAAAAACATAACTGAAGAAAAAATAAGAATCTCTCATCTCTTTCTCTATATATCTCTTAGCTTGTTTTTCCTTATTATATATTATTATTTTGAGCTATATTTTATAATATATTATCAGCACGAATGACTCATTTCGTAATCTTTTATCAAGATTACGTGGTAGGTGCTCTTTAACTTCCATAGCGTTTGCCAATATCAATTTGGCTGCAAGGTAACTTTATTCTAATTTTTCTTCATAATGGTTAGAGTTTATACATTCATACCACTACACAAATATTTACTTTTATGTTCTTTAATCCTAAGAAATTAGATCTAACATGAAGTTCCTTTACTTAGAGTTTTAGTCCTTATCAGTTAGGAAAATAATTGTTGCCCAAACCAAATCAAAAGTGAAAATTTAAGAAGCTGAGATGTACGAGATCTCTATTGTACAAGGAGTGAATTTCATTATGCATTCTAATATTAAATTATTTTGTGACTAAGGGTTAATATAGTTTATATTACACGATACTATAATTATCGTTTTGCAGATATGAATTTGTTAAATCAAGTGCGACCATACGCAAGATCTCTTTGCCTTCATTCATTATAGTGGTGTTTTTATGTGTTTGTGCATGTTATGTAGAAATATATGGCATCTTTGATCATAATATTTATTAATAGTACATAAAGCTAATAGAGTTGTCAATATGGGCCGGGCCAGATAGCCAGCCCAGTCCATGTAGGCTTTAACAATTGACGGGCTAGGTTGGACTAGCCCACCATTTTGATGGGCCTTATAATGGTCAGCCCACCTCAGCCCTATGTGGGTCGCGGGCCCCACGGGCTGGCCCATAATTTTTAAAAATATAATTTTATATTTTTTCTTTAAGTTATAATCTAAAAAAAGATAAATATTTAAACGTTAAAAAATATTTTATAGAAAAGTTTTTGCAAAACTTAATAATTTTTTATACTGTTCCAATATATCATAATAAACACTAAAAAAATAAAATACAAGACTATACTTCATTCACTAAAAGTCAAAACTCAAAACAAACTATTCAAGAGTACGTCCATGACGCTTATGGGATATACAACACGTCATTTTCATCAAACACATTTGAATCCACTTGTAACAAGGTTGTCTTAACATCTTCACTTTCATCTACATCTACAATTCATATGCAACATTAATTAGTTAAATATTAAGAATAATTAAATTTTAAAAACTAATAATATTCAAATTCACGTAAAAAAAAATATTATCAGTTTGAGTTTAGGAAAAGTCGTGCAGCCAATTTCGAGTAGTAACAAGTGTTTGGATATTTTCATGATGGATGCAACTTCTGTACTTTGTCAAAACATGTCCACCAATGCTAGATGCTACTTCTGATGCTACAGTGGTAATATGAATACTAATTACATCACGCGCCATCACTAAAAGATCGGGATATTTCTAGAATGGTCTTTCCAATATATGATAACATCCATCTCTTGGAACTTCTCAAGATCAAGATTTGATTTCTCTAAGTAAAGAGCCAATTATGACTTTCCATCAGTAGAGGCGACATATGTTCTATATTTCATATATTGTAAATAAAAAAAATTATTAGGCCCATGGGCCGGCCCAACCCAGCATCAGTCAAGCCTCACGGGCCACGGGCTTACTCGGGCCTGGTTTAAAAGCCTCGTTTTTGAACGGGCTAAAAAAACTCTAACTCAACCCTACTAAATCACTAACTGGGATGGTATGAACCAACGGACCAAGCCTATATTGACGACTCTAAAAGCTAATGATTAAAAAAAGGATGGCTTAGCATCGAACTATAGCAATATCTTTGGTCTTTCCCTTCCTACATATTTTGATTCTTGATGCATGATATTTAGAGTCCGTTTGGACATAAAAAAAAAATCTTTTTTTCAGAAAAAAACTTTTTTTCGAAATCAGTATTTGTTCATAAAATTTTTAATTTTCACTTGAAGATATATTTTAGAAATTTTTGAAATTTTGAAAAACTCCAAAAAGTTATTTTTCAAAAATTTCACTCAAATCTCTCAAAAAATTTAAAAAACAACCCAAACTAAAATTTATGTCCAAACACAACTCTAAATTTCAAATACCATTTTTATTTTTAAAAAAATTTCACCATTTTTTGGAATTTTACAATTCTTATGTCCAAACGCCTGGTTAGTTTTGTTTGTTTGATGTCGAGTTACACTTACATTTATAAGAATGAGTATAATATAAAAATGATTACCAAATTGGAGAGGTACTGTGACTATCAAAATTACTATTATAATTAGAGGCTTATTACAACTCTATGTTTACATGATTTTATAATTATAAGTACTTACCCCCAGAATCTATTTTGAATTTATCACGATTCAAAATTCTCAAACCTTAGTGATCGTGATAACGCCTAACATCACACTTGCTAGGCAATCCAATGTTAGAGTTCGATCAACTATTTTCCTTTGATTATCCATTTAAACATAATAAAATAAATTTAAAGTAAACTTAATTTATGTTTCCAAAGAATAACTCCAAATATAAAATAATAAAAAAAGAAATAAATCGAGCCACAAACTAATTATATAAATAACTCTAAGACTACCCCTGGGTCTGGTATCACAATTCACGAACTACTAAAGAATATTACAAATAATGGTAAAAAAAAAATAATATAACTATTTTGAGGAAATATAAAACAGTCTCTACGAACTAAGAGAAGACACTCGGGATCTACGAACGTCGGCAAATATACCTCGTGTCTTCGAATAATGAATAGCGGCTACTAAAACCTCTACTGCTGGCCGGTACCTGGATCTGCACCAAAGAGTGCAAAGTGTAGTATCAGTACAACCGACCCCATGTACTGAGTAAATGACGAGCCTAACCTCGACGAAGTAGTGACGAGGCTAAGGCAGGGCAACTATAACTTAACCTGCGACAATATATGTATATAATAAAGTAATAAAATAATCCTACGCAAACAAAAAAATATAACTGCAACTATGAATAAATAAAATAACTTAGTCGCATATTCCAGGTCTCAGTTGTGACCAAGATCCCACATAAATTTCCAACTTTACTTTAAAACAATCGTATGTGCATAATATGAGAAACAGTAGAGTAAAACAACAAAGCTTCCAAATCTTTGTAATTAAAATCAGTAAAACATAAATATCATCCATCATCACTGTCTTGTTGCGGCATGCAACCCGATCCCACTTGTCCAACCTTATCACTATTATTTATTTTTCCTATCCACCCTTATCACTATCATTTATTTTCCATGTCCACCCTTATCACTAACATTTATTTCCCATGTCCGCCCTTATCACTATCATTTATTTCCCCTGGCCACCCTTATCACTATCATATTGTCCACTCTTATCACTATCAATTGATTTATTTATCAAAAACTTTCACAATTCAGGTCAAACCTTTCACAACACGTTTATCTCAACAATTGTAAACAGAACACAATATAGCTCACTAGCTGTATCCCATATTATTTCATAATGAAACCAACCAGAATATATTTCATATCTTAACACTGTCATCCAGCTCAACCTTTATGTACTNTTGAACATATTTCTAAAAGCCGCCTATAAATGAATATTTTCATCTATTCACTCATGACCTAAATTTAATGAGCTCCAAATAGTTTATCTTATCCTACCGTTTTACATTTTTAAAGTCTGGGGTCCTACTCTACAATATTATCAATACTTTTTTTTTGTTTGTTTATTGGTCTTGAGGTTTAAGACTTCACTAAATCTTCAAAAGAAAAACATAAAAATAATAATCCAAATGCATTCTTGATCTATATAACATCAAGACAAAAGTATATGTGACTCTTATTCAGGTCTTAAATTTATTACAGCAAAGATCATCACTTGACCATATAAACTTCAACAATCATAAAATAGTCAAGTCAGGAAGCAAATAAATGAAAAACGGAAAAGGGATCATGGTAAACAACAATTTGGTAGTGCATAGGTACTCAGTCACCTCACCTATACACTACACACAAGCAATTTCACATAGCAATCAGGTTGAGATTTCTATTCCCTCAAGTCAAGGTTAAACCAAGCACTTACCTCAACTTCGCAGACCACTCACTGTTCAATTATAGCTTTTCCTATTGAATTCACCTCCAATACACTCGAATCTAACCATAATTAACTTAATATCATTAATTAATGCTAAAGGAGCTAACTTTACTGAAAATTATAATTTTTCCTAAGTTTTCTCAAAAAAAGTTAAAACCCGACCCCGGGCCTGCTTGATCCAAACTCGGGGTTCGTATCAAATTACGTTTACCTATTCACCCATGAGTCCGAATATACAATTAGTTTCGAAATCCAACCATAATTCGAGGTAAAGATTCAATTTTTACAAAATTTCCTAGTTCTACCCAAACCCTCAATTTTTACCATGAAAATTCTTAGTTTATGATTTAAAAGTGATGAAAAATATTGGGTAATTGAAATATAACCAAAAAAGAGAACACTTACCCCAATTCCTATGGTGAAAATCACTCAAATTCGAGCTCCCCAACTCAAAATATGACCGAATGAACAAATCCTAATTTTATATATTTTCTGCCAGCTATTCCGCCTCGTTTCTCATACCAAACGATCTCGAAACTCGATTTTTATGTCTCCAATGGATTCCTTGTGAAATTTATGATCAAGTTAGGCTTTTGAATCACTCAATTTGACCTTATAATGAATTAGATATGTAGGTTTTAATATTTGCAAATAGTGCAGATTTTAAATACGCCGCAGTGGCAATTTCGTAATTAATCTGAAAAATCTGGCAACCTTAGTAAAATGACCATAAAATCCTCATACGATGTCCAAATTCAACGATTCTTTTTGCTACAGGTGCGTAATTACGATACGGATCTAATATTACATTCAAAACAGAAATCGGAGCTCATTTGTTCAACGTGATATCATCCATGCTTGAAGAAACGACGTCGAAGCATAAGAAAGAATGAGCGCAACACAACCCAAACCTATTCGAAACTCACCCGAGCCTTCGAGGCTCTAAACCAAACATGCACGCAAGTCTAAAAATATCATAAAGAGTTGCTCGTGCAATCAAATCATGAAAATAACATGTAAAACTATGAATTAAACCTTAAAACTCATCATTTTTTTCAAGAACACTTCAATTTCACTATTTCTCAACCGGACGTCCGAATCACGTCAAATAAACTCTGATTCTAACCAAACTTCACAATTAGTATTCAAATATTATAACAAATCTGCACTGGACTCTGGAACTAAAATACGAGCCCGATACCAATGGTTTCAAACATTAATTCTTTTCTTTATTTCATTAATAATTCAGCAAAACAATTTATTTCAAAAATTGATTTCTAAGGCTTGGGACCTTGGAATTCATTTTCGGGCATACGCCCAAGTCCCATATTTTACTGCGGACCTCCCGGGATCGTCGAAACATAAATCCGGGCCTGTTTACTAAAAATGTTGATTCAAGTCAACTAAAACCAAATTTTAGTTCTAAAAATTATTATTTCTTATATTTTTAGATAAAAGCTTTTCGGTTTCATGTCCGGACTGCGCACATAAATTGAAGTAATTAAAATTAATATTTTTATGACTAATAATCTTAGAACTGGGTCTTAATTCATAAAGTGAACCCTTGGGTCATCACAGAATTAAATTTGTATCGAAAGAACATCACTCCGATACATACGTTTGGAAATATTATGACATCGATTTATGGTCCATTTGAACTCCAATAGAATTTACAACAAATATTCTGACCATTAAAGTTATTATGTTCTATATGTATTGTTGAAACTTAATTCACTTATATAATCATGAATGGTAATACTTTATGGTCCTAGTTTACTTTGACATATTATGCCATTGGTTAAGGAAAAGGCATATAACACGCCATTTATTGAGGGTACGATGATGAGTTTAAGTTCCAACGCACCATGAGGATAAGACATCAAGATTCACTGATGTATTATGATAATAAGAGTTGGATTTAGGTCCCAACTCATTTGGCCTAAAAACATGCCTTTATATAGGTAAGACATTAAATTTGAGTCCCAATGCACCATATTGATGATATAATGATGACTAAAGAAAAAAAAAATCATGAAAAGGCATGAAGATTGCCCCACTTGATTTGCTCCATTCTTGAAGTGAATGTGGTTGGGGCGCATAATAAGTCTAAATGGAGACAAGTGGTTGGCTAATGAACGTGGACGTTATAAATAACAAAAAAATTATAGGCATCACTATGATTATAAAAGGAGAACAATAATGGTTCTCAAAATAGTCCTTCAAAAGGTGAAAGAAATGTTTACCATCAAATTGGTATGAAAAAATAATAAAGCACGTCGCTATGACTATACTCCATTCTTTGAAGAGAAAGTGACTTGTGATAAACATTGAGAATGCAGACTCATTCATGAAGTGGCAATATGTGATAAAAGTAATGAATAAAGACATGCAATACATAATTGGATGAATACCACACAACTCACAACTCACCTCTAAGGGAGGTTTGAGTGAAATAAAGAGAATAAATATTATTGTCTGGTTACATGAATATGTCATTGGTCGCGTACATGTGATACACCAAAAATATTTTGGCAAGCCTTATAAAAGTTATTAAATGAAAAGTGAAGCAAGAAATGATTTTTCTTATGATTATTTAACCATGACAATTATTATAATAAGATTTTCTCCGTAAAAGGAGATATTCACCATATGGATGGTGAGGCAAAAGATCTTATAGTACAAAATTAATTAAGAACTCCGGAAAAGCTAATTTGTTACTATCCGGATGGGTAAAATTGTTCATGACATTAATATTGTGGTAAGTCTCAAAAGAAACTTTTTGAGTTTCAAATGTACCAGCCAAAGTGGTTGGCATATTGAGACTATAAATGAAATAAAGATTGAATATCTTCAAATTACTATAATCATACCGGGTAAATATAAAAGGTTACCCGACTTTTCTTCTATATGTACTACAAATATAAGCATGATGATGGGATCACATGCCACAAGTAAACTAGAGGTTTACTGAAACAAATACTAGTTGGCATAACCGGTTGGCCATTCCCGTTCAATTATGATGCGAAAATTAATTGAGAATTCACGTATATCGAAGAAATAGAAGATTCTTCAACAATTCTCTTGTGCTTCTTATTCTCATAATATGCCAGTTAAGGTTGGGATTGAATCCCTTGATTTCTGGAATGAATAAAAGGTGATAAATATATGGGCTCAGCCACCTACCATGTGGAGCGTTTACTATTATATGATTTTAATAGATGTATCTACTGTATGGTCACATGTGTATTTGTTATCAACTTGCAGTTTGACTTTTGCAAGGTTGCTTGCTCAAATTATTAGAGCACAGTTCCATAATATAAATATGGTGATTTATCTTGATAACGCTGGTTTAAATGCGAGTTGCTTTAACAAAAATCATATACCTCAAATTATAGCTAAACCATTGGTTATGAGAACAAAACTCCCAAAATGAAATTTGGTATGAGATGTATTATTTAATATACAACAACATCTGTACGCATCTAGCCAAGTTATGAAAATTTTTCCCTATCACAATCGATTCAGGGTCAGGGACCAAATAATTTCTGTCTTGAAATATGGATGTGCTATATGATTTAATTATGCAACCACGATGCACAAAGATGGGTTCTCAACGAGGTTCGGAAATGTGTTGGTGATCCCAACATTAGGGGGAGAAATAGTCAGCTGAGAAAGTGAGACATGGAATGAATTATTATAAATACATATAAATCCTCCTACAAGAAAATATGAACTTGAAGTTCAAGTGATAATTCATTTGTAAATTATTGCCAGACGCATTTTCTAACCCAAAGCTAAATGTCATATTTCAGTTGCTAATGCTCCAAATAGAATAAACTCCATGAGGGAAAGAGTCCATGGGTATGCAAGAAGAGTAACAAACCAATCGGTTCCAAAGATAAAACTTCTTGAAGAAGAAGAG
Source organism: Nicotiana paniculata (assembly GCA_005239505.1). Lineage (NCBI taxonomy): Eukaryota > Viridiplantae > Streptophyta > Magnoliopsida > Solanales > Solanaceae > Nicotiana > Nicotiana paniculata. The sequence goes on along the minus strand of ML349586.1, from coordinate 46,991 downwards.
GAGCAAATGTTCAAGATGGTCATAATAAGGAGGCAAGTTCTCTAGAAGAGCACCATGCCATAACACTTCATAAGACCTCATGGGAGACGCTCAGGTACTTGAAAATAATGAGATCTCGACAAGTTATGTCTTATTGAGTGATGATGGAACTGATGCAAAATAATCGTCGACGATATTGTTAATATAATATAGCGCTCAATATTATTAATATTTTGATGAGGATCTTGAGTTCAAATCTGTCATGAAATGACAGATAAATGATTTGCCAAAATGAAAAAATGCCATTCAAGCAGAATTTGCTTCACTCGAAAAACGTGAAGTTTTCGAACCAGTAGTCTGAACGCCTGAAAATGTCAAGCCAGTGGGCTAAAAATGAGTATTTGTGTGAAAACGAAATGAGAAATGTGAAGTCGTAAGTGTTGATACTCAAACTATTTTAAAAATTGCATATATATACCTTCAAAAACATGTTTTCATAACAATTGGTATTTTTCTAAAATTTTATCATATTTTTATTAATTTATTTTAATTCATCCAGTGTTTTATTTCTAGTAATCAATTACAAAATTGCATTACAAATGATTTCAAAAGTATTTCTTGATTTAATGTATTATTTCTGGTCCTATTAAGACCAAATTATATCACAATTAGCCGAATTAGCATTTTTGGCTATAATTGCAATGACTTTGTAATTATAGACTAATCATATATTTTATACTATTTTTATCCAATAATTAGTCATTTTAATACTTATTAATCATTGTAATTTAATTTAGTAAGCATCAATTTCATTTACAATTTATCAGCTATTTTACAAATTATTGTAGTTAATTTTAATTGGGTATTTAATAGTTAGCCACTCTCTATTTAATTCTAACCTAAATCCAACCGGACCCCGTACCTACTTAACTAACCCAAATACCCAGCCCAATCTTCACAAATATACCCGGCCCAATTCCCCTGTGATCTGAGCCGTTAATTAATTCAAATCAACGGCCCACATCAATTCTTACCTAATTTAATCCTATGACCTACCCCCCCCCCCCAAACCCTCATTTCCTCCCCTCAACCTCCCATTACACTCGGCCGCCCTCTCCCCTCATCTCTCTCAAGCTCTCTCTGCTAAACCTAGCTCCTCTCGGCGGCCACAGCTTTGCCGGTGACCATGGCGGTCTCACCACCACTCCTAGCCTATGGCTCTCCTCCCACGCCGGTTTGGCACTGTCCTGAGGCCCTCAAAAGAACCTGGAGCGGTTCAACTTCCACCTGTGGATTTTCATGCCGTTCTCCGGCCATCTACGACCGTCCGAGTAAGATTTCCTCATTTTTCGGCTAGAACCAGTGGTTCTTTAGCCGGTTCTCCTTCTCTTTGGGTTGTCTCTATGAAACCCTAACTATCAGTCTCTGCTTTTCATCGATCTATAACAGATCTTGGCTTATTCCGAGCTATTTTTGGTATTTTCAAAAGGTTTTCCGATTTTCATGAAGTGACTCTTCACCTTTAGGGTTTTCAAACCTCTTTTAAAAAATGATTTCCCTTCATAATTTAAGTATTATCTTATGATTTTTTATTATGTTTAAGATTTATTCGAGTCTTTTCCCTTTGTGTTTGAGTTATTTCGTTAAAAATTCTAAAGTCTTAGCTTTCACCTATGGCTCTGAGTTTGTTTACAACGATGTGTTCACTTGTTCTATTGTGTTCACTCTGTTCTCTTGATTATTCTGTGATTTCGTCATGTTTTACCCCATATTGCTTGTTAGGATTTCTAGTTTCTATTACCATGTTTAATCTGTGATTCATCTCTATTCATTATTTATCGATACCTCTAAATCTTTGCCTTTCCTGCTTGTATTATGATTATTCAGTGATTCATGTCATTGTCCTATGTAAACCCCCTAATTTCGTGTGATTTTACCCTGTTTTAGTCACTAGGGTTTCTGACTCTCTCCTATTATGTGTTTACTTTGTATAACCTATGCTGATTCTTAAATCAGTACTACTCCTATTTCGAATCCCTAATTTCCTGTGATTGATTTCCTTAATTTATTCCCAGTGATAATCTTTACGACTATTATTTATTTCTTGCTTTATTACTATGAATTGATTCTTACATTAGTGCTTTAATGAACCTGCCCCCAATTCCCTACTCTGTGCTTACTATGTATGAATCTTTCCTTATTTGCTTCCTTTCCTTACTTGTAACATTTTCCTACCGTTGGAGAGTTAACTCACTTAATTAAGGAAGTACCTATACTATTATGATACTGCTTGATTATGAATCCTTTTGATTACTGTCTGACTTTGGTTTGCACCTTATTTACTACTGTTTTCAAAGCTATATATACCCAGGCCTCTTATTTTCCAAGGAACTGTTATGTTCAACTCCCTCTCTCATACAAATAAAAAACTCTCTGCTCTCTCTTCTGTGCTAGCTACTACTATTCTAAGTTAGCCGGCTGCAAGCCAAGGCTAACTATTGTGCATCTCCTACTTCCTGTTTGTGTTACTGCTTTCTTCACTTCACCGGTATGTTCTAATTCAGATTTCAATTCTCAAACCAACATGTTTCTATTACTGTTGTAATTAAGTGTGTTTCTAATTTGCTTTTACTTATTATTCAACATGTATTTAGGATCCTAAACTCCCCTCTACCTGTTAAGTTTATGCTTTACTTGTCAATGAACAACATGTTTCTGTTTCTTGTGTGAATCCCCATGCCTATGATTGCTACATTAGTGATCATGGTCTTAGTTGTTTAGTGTTTATATGTTAATATAATCCAGTACTTTACTGTATCCCTGATCCTCTGAACCCTTAGGATGTTTCTATGCATGCCTATTTACGTGCTTCTGTCCGCTACATGTTTGCCCTTACATGCTCTGTATTTGTCCCTCAAATCCCATTATCCCTGTTTGTGATTGTTGGACTATCCCTGGTCCTTTGTGTGATGTTGAACTTTTATTCCAATCAAGCTTCCCTCTTCAAAACTATTTTTCTTACTTACCCTTTCTCAAAACTGTTTTTCTTACTTACCCTTTCTCAAAACTGTTTTCTTACTTAAACCCTTTTAAAAAATAAAAAGTACTCTCACATATACTCTTATAAATCTAGGTTCTGCCCCTTCTGTGTGAGCGTTGCCTCGGGACCCTTGAGCTCTCTCTGAACTTTGACACACATAGGCTGGCCATTCCACACTTCACTTACTCTATTTTAGCTATGAAATCTGGGTGTGAGCACTGCGCGGGAGCCCTTGAGGTCCTTAGGGAACTCTGACACACCCGGATTATGAGAAGGTTGTGAAATAATACCTGGCATTGAGGACTTGGAGACTTGAGCCTATTATGTAGGCTCCCTATAGTTAACTTCTTATTTTTCTTCTATTTCAGTTGTGTAATTCATATTCAATGGCCTGTAATAATTATTTGTAAACAACTCTGGGGTCGGATAGTGAAAAATGGATTGATGATATGCATGATGTAGTATAATTAAGGGTAGAAACCATGTTTCTAGGTTTATTTTCTCTATGCGCAATAGCAACCATATTTAGGTACACCATGTCATGCATTAGATATCATGCTACTTAGGATTCATATGTATTCGACATCTCCACGCTTAGAAATCCTTCCTATAGGATAAATAATTACAATAAAATAAGTTGTTATTACGTGATTCTGCCCATGTTCTGAAATTTCACTAGAAGTACTGCCTTAGGATAAATAAGCTGTAATCATGTCTCATCATGCAATACACTTAGAGATTCTGTTCTAGGTGAACAACCATTAAAAATCTGCCACCTATGTTATTCCTGAAATTGTGCATAATGTTATGATTCTATGTGCATTTAGAAGTCATGCTTAAGTTATTACGCATCATGCTGCAGTAGATATCATGCTATAAGATCGTATCTATTTAACTGCATTTAGTCTAAACACAGAACAGTCCCCTGTTCTCAGCAACTGGCAATTAGTCTTTGTATATCTTCACACCTAGAATCGCATGTTATTAATTATAACAACTTAGAGTCATTAACCAATCTGAATAATTGTTGCATGTTATCCTACACCTAGGCAAACCTTAGGTAATTAACTCAAAAAATAAAAAATCAGAACTGTCTTTGTGATCATGTAACTGTCAGCATGCTTAAAACCAGTAGGCAAGCCAGATTAAGACTTACTCTCTGAGTTATGAAATAATCTGTCTATAACCTAGATACTATGATTTAGGATTCTGAATTATATGGACCTTAATCGTGTATGAGACATGTTGCTCATGTGTACTATGTGTGGAGGAATATTTGAGCCTTTATCTATTTTCTATGCTTTCCTTTATCTGCAGTCTTACTTGTTTTGTTGTCTATCGTCTTAGAATTCTACTTTTATCTGAGGGTCTGCCTAGCACCTGCTTTTAGGATATGAGTCCTAATTTCCTCCGGGACTGATAGGAAGGGACGGGTAACAACATGCAATAGAGGTCGAGACCAACACTCGTTTTAATAACCTTACGGGGTGGGAAAGGTAGAATATAGATATGATTACCGGTGCACTAATACCACGTGTAGCTCCTCTTCGAGGAGTGATTACCGGGTATTGGATTGATGTGATCCACATTATTATAAACCTAGGACACATTTATATTCTTAGCTCGTAATCCTTTTCGAAAGCTAATCTTCCTTACTGTTTCTTTAAAACATCTGTATGTTTAAGACTTAAATCCCCTTTTATTTGAGCATTTACTTGTTATTTGCTAATTGTACAAATTCACGAAATCATTTGGCCGGGAACCACACTTGTGGATCCTGAGGAGTACCTAACACCTTTCCCTTAGGATACTTTCAAGCCCTTACCCAAATCTCTGGTTAGCGACGTAGTTGTAATTGAACCCCTTAGGTGCCCAAACGCACCGTTAAAATTGTTAGGTGGCGACTCTTCAAAATATGCAAACCCCTTTCCCAAAAGAAACGAGTTGTCCCAACCAATGTCATAAACCCGATCTCCGCGAGAAAAAAAGGGGCGCGACAGTAAGATGTAAAGCACGACTTGTGGCACAAGGGTTTTCGCAAAGGCCTAGTATTGATTATGTGGAGACATATTCTCCTGTGGTAGATGCAATTACCTTCAGGTATCTAATAAATATGTAAGTCCATGAAAAACTTGATATGCGGTTAATGAATGTTGTCACATCATACTTATATGGTTTATTGGACAATGAATTTTTTATGAAAATCCCTCAAGGATTTAAAATTCTGAAGCACATAAAATTTCAAGGGAAACTTGTTCAATAAATCTTCAAAAATTCTTATTCGGATTGAAGCAATCAGGGAGGACGTGGTACAATAGCCTTAACGAGTATTTGCTAAGGGAATCGTACAAAATGATCATATTTGTCTTTGTGTCTTTATTAAGAGTTCTGGATCTGAATTTGTCATCATGAATGTGTATATTGATGACTTGAATATCATTAGCACTTCTAAAGAACTTTCAAAGCACGACTTGTGGAATTATTTTTGTCCATCAATCAACATACATTGAAAAGGGTTTAAAGATATTTTACATGGATAATGTATATTCATTAAGTACCTCAATGATTGTGAGATCGCTTGACATAAATAAAGATCCATTTCGACCTCAAAAAAATGATGAAGTGCTTGTTGGTGATGAAACTCCATACCTTAGTGCAATTGGTGCACTGATATATCTTGCCAACAATACCCGACCAGATATTACTTTTGCAGTAAGCTTATTAGCAAGATTCAGCTCCTCCCCAACAAGAAGACATTGGAATGGTGTTAAGCATATATTTAGATATCTTCGGGGAACTCTAGATATGAGATTGTTTTATTCTAATGAATTCAAGCCAGAAATGATTGGCTATGTCAATGCAGGTTATTTGTCTGATCCATATAAAACCCGATCTCAAATAGGCTATTTATTTACATATTGAGGTATAGCTACGTCATGGCCATCAATGAAACAAAATGGTTTTCACATCTTCAAATCATGCTGAGATAATGGCAATTCATGAAGTTAGACGGGGATGTGTTTGGTTGAGATCAATAACTTAGCAAGTTCAAAAAATGTGTGATTTTCTTATGAAAAAAAGATAATCCAACTACACTATATGAAGACAATGCTGCTTGCATTGCTCAACTGAAAGAAGGATACATCAAAGGAGACAGAACAAAGCACATTTCTCGAAAGTTCTTTTTCATGCATGATCTTCAACAAAATGGTGAAATTAATGTTCAGCAGATTCGTTCATGCAAAAATTTGGTTGATCTGTTCACTAAGGCATTTCAACTTCAACATTTAAGAAGTTGAGACAGAAGATTAGAATGCGCCGCCTTCGAGAAATAAAGTGATGTTTTCATGAAGGGAGGTAAGATACATGATGTACTCTTTTTCCCTTAGCCTAAGTTTTGTCCCACTGGGTTTTCCTGATAAAGTTTTTAATGAGAGAGCAAATAAAGCGTATTACAGATATGTGTACTTAGGGGTTTCGTCGGTTGACACAATACGATATTTACTAAATATACCACAGGGTACAATATTTAGTAAAGTACGGTAAAATTTTAGATTTCAAATAAGATGAGGTACTTTCCTTTTTGGTATGTTCCAAAATTAACGACACATTTCTAAATTTGGAAATAATTTAACTTTAAACTCTTCTTTTTAACCCATTATATCCTTAATGAGAAACTTTTATAACCACCCCTTAAGCTTTAAGACCACAAGTTTCAAAAGTCTTCTATTTTTTATTAGACTTCGTGCCGAGTCAAACTACCTCATCTAAATTGAAACAGATGGAGTAATATATATTTCTGTACGGTATCAGTATTTCGGTATTTTATTTTAAAATATCAAATATCATACCTAATTCTATTTTTTTTTTAAACTTGAACCAAATACCATATCGAATACCAAAATATCGAATACAAAATACCAAAATTTTCGGTTCCTGTACGTTAATTTGGTGGCCATTCTACTCACTATTTTATTACAATAATGATTCTTCACTTTTTCAAGCCTATATAAAAATCTTGAAATAAATAGGAAAGAGAACACAATTGAAGAAGAAATAAGAATCTCTCCTCTCTCTAGATCTCTTAGGTTGTTTTTTCTTGTTCTATATTATTACTTTAAACTATATTTCATAACACAATTAGATTAATAAGCCGGCAAATAACCTTTGAAACTCGACCTTTCTCTACTGAAACTTTTTCGTTCTGCATTAAATCGCATGATCCAAAATAATAACCATAATAATGATAATGGTGAAAATAGTATGTTAGTGGCAGTAATAATGACAATGACAATTTAATCATAATATAATGATAATAATCATCACCTTTTGTTACTAATATGTTTAGTGTGTGAGGACCTTTCTCATGTATTTATTTATTCATGGAAAAGTAATTATAATTCAGATTTTTGGAAGCAATTCCTAAGTTAAGGTCATGTGACTGCTTCGTGTGCAAGAGCCGTACAGACATGGGATTATATAAGGGATCGTTTGGTATTCGGACTAAATTATTTTGAAATTATAACTTATTTATATCATATGAAAGATGGGATAAAATATCTCATATTTGATGAGATAAAGTGGGAAAGATGAGAGGTATAAATTAATACCGCCAACAAAATAAAGTATAAATTTAATCCTACATCTTATCTCATCTTATACCTCATACCAAACAACCCCTAAGAGTAGTTTTGGTCATACATAGTTAAACGTTACTCTCTCCGGTTTACAATAAGTGATTTTTTGATTTTGTTTTTTATGGTCCAAAATAAGTGATTTTTTCAGATTTCAAGAATGAATTAATTATTTTTTTCCTACATTATCCTTGGAGTAAATATGTTGAAGTATGTGTTAGGAGTATTTATGTGAAAAGATAGTAAATATTAATATGATTAATTTTATTATTAATTAATATTAATATGTGAATTTCTTAATATATATGAAAATAACGAAAAAGTCCATAGAAAGTGTGGAGTAATGGTTTCCTTCATTAATGGAAACTGATATATATTCTCGAAGTGTAGATTTGAGCAATTAATACTCCCTACTCCTAAGTGGTTTTCAGCTTTCAAGATTTAAAATTATAAAGCATAGACTCACAAGCTCTCAAATTTACCCTTAATGATGTAATTTGCACTGACTCGATATAAAAGTTCATTCTCTTAATTGTAGAAAGAAAATATAAAAGACACATGAAAATTTGCCACCACAAATTTAATTATTGGTTGCAAGTGTGGTTTGATATTGTAATTTAACTTAGGTGTAAAAAATCTTTTTTTATTTCTTAAATTCTTTTTCAATTAATACCTCAACATCCAAAAAGAAAAAAAGGATATTTATTAGATGTGCGATCAAAGTCCCACATTAATAGTTAAATTTGGAAAGCTATATATAAAATGTAAGAATCTCATGATGGTGCGAGAAATTTGGAAAAAGTCGTGCGGGTTTGATCCTAATAGAACAATATCATATCATTTTAAGAGCATTGTTGGGTAAGTCAACAACTGTTATTAGACCCCGTTCAAGAAGACAAGTATGACCATAGCTAAGTGATTGTTGTAGGGCTTGATTTGCTTATTCTTGCGAGCTTCGTGCACGTAAAAAAAATTAATTGCAGGCTTTATTTACCATAAATACTCTGACGTTATGAGCAAGGCATGTGAAACTTAATTCTAGAGGAGATGTTGTATTAATTTTCTATCACAAAGTCTAGTATCTTTTTTTAGTTGAAATTACGTTTAGTTCTTACAATCTCTTTACGAATTCAAATTTAAGATATTTTCAACCTTAACTCAAACTCAAACATAGTCCAAACGTTAACCGAAAATATATACAAAACTCGTTTAGATGAGTTTATTTTAAGTGATTTTTAAGTTAAAATAATTGTTAAGCTATAATAAGTTAAGAATTATATTTTTTGGCTGTTGGACTTTTTTACTCCATCCAAATAGAACAAAATGATCTAAAAGTTATTTTGACTTAAAAACACTTAAAATAAGGTAAAAATAGTACGGTAGCCAGCTTTTAGGCTGGTCATCTAAAAATAGCCATCGTTTGCAAAATTATTAAAAAATAGTCATTATTTTGTTGTAATACGGAAAGTTACAACATAATATACTGGAGACCGATGCACCTATGTGTGAACCTTCAGCATATTATGCTAGAACTTCAGGGAAAGTTCCAGCATAATATATTGGAGATTGAAGTACCTGTGTATGAATTTCCAGCATATTATGCCGGACCGAAATATTATACTGTAATTTCAATATATTATGTTGGAAGTGCAGTATATTATGTTTGAGTATTTTTTGAATTTTAAATAATATTTTCATTCAAATTTATCTTTACATGAAAAGTAATTAAATTTCAATTACTTTTGAAATGATAATTATTTTTGAAAGATTACTTATAAATTTAACTATTTTTTTCTAAAATAATTCAATCCAAATGGGCACATGGTTCAAACACTTACATATAAAGTCTTCTCTTGCCACCTGTACCTACGACACCTCATGCGTGATGTAGTCGCGTTGTTACGTGACTGTCATTAACCACATCGTGCCAATATCAAACACACAATTCAAACAAAGGCACTCCCCCCCTTTGATAATAAAAAGGCGCACTCTTTTCTGACGCTCGTCTTTCTTCTCACTTTCCTCTTCTCTTTTTTCTCTTTCTCCGCCATGGATTCTCTCACTCTCTTTGCCACCGCTTCCCTTCTCGCCGGCGGCCTTTACTGGTTCGTTTGCATCCTTGGCTCCGCCGAGGTAAAAGGTAAACGCGCCGTCAACCTTTCCGGCGGCTCTATTGCTAAAGAGAAAGTCCAAGACAAATACAAACAGTACTGGTCTTTCTTCCGCCGCCCCAAAGAAATTGAAACTACCGAAAATGTCCCTGCTTTTGTTGACACTTTCTATAACCTCGTTACTGATATTTACGAATGGGGTTGGGGTCAATCTTTTCATTTTTCCCCTGCAATCCCCGGTAAATCTCATCGTGATGCCACGCGACTTCACGAGGAGATGGCCGTGGATTTCTTGGGCGTCAAGACCGGAGCCCGTGTTCTGGATGCGGGTTGCGGGGTTGGCGGGCCAATGCGAGCTATCGCAGCTCATTCAGGTGCCAACATTGTTGGAATCACCATTAATGAGTACCAAGTAAAGCGGGCCCGGGCTCACAACAAGAAAGCAGGCCTGGACTCACAGTGTGAAGTTGTTTGTGGTAATTTCCTACAAATGCCATTTGATGACAACAGTTTCGACGGAGCTTACTCCATTGAAGCAACATGCCATGCACCAAAGCTGGAAGAAGTATACAGCGAAATTTACCGGGTCTTGAAACCCGGATCCATGTACGTGTCCTACGAATGGGTCACAACCGAATTATACAATTCGGATGACCCGGAACACGTAGAGATAATCCACGGTATTGAAAGGGGTGATGCATTACCTGGTTTAAGAAGTTACAGTGACATTGCTGAGGTGGCTAGGACAGTTGGATTTGAAGTAGTGAAGGAGAAAGATTTAGCTAAACCGCCGGCGAACCCATGGTGGACGAGGCTGAAAATGGGGAGAATTGCTTATTGGAGAAACCATATTGTTGTTACAGTACTTTCTTGGCTTGGTATTGCACCTAAAGGTACAGTTGATGTGCACAAAATGCTGTTTGTGACTGCAGATTATTTGGCTAAAGGTGGTGATAAAGGGATTTTTAGTCCTATGCATATGATTCTCTGCAGAAAACCTGAAGAACACTAGCTATCTTCAGATTAGGAGATTGGCTATGAAGGTTATTTTCAGACTGTTGTTTTATTTGGTGATCTATGTTTTTTTTTGGGGGGTTTATTGGATTTAATTTTATGGCATTTTTGACCTTTTCCGTTTCTTTGTATAATTTCTAGCTTGATATATTGTCCCTGTTGTAGTAGAAGATATCTTTGGTTATTTGTTCCATGGCCTAAACTAGTAAAGAATCCATCTTTAGTTAAATTACATTGAAATTTGTGGTGGAAATGTTGTTGTTTCTGTGTACCCCCCTTCTCTCTGTAATCTCAAGTTTTTGGTGATGATACTCAATTTTCCTTTTTTTTTGGTTGTGGGTTTGTGGGGGGGGGGGGGGGGGGGGGGGGGGGGGGGGGAGGGAATGAGTTTTGAAAATTCTTTACCCGAGCACCTAGTCTCACCTTCAAATTCTAGCGAAGAAAGTTACTTGGTGCCTATTGCTGGTGAGATTAGTCGAGGTGCGTGAGGCTAGTTTTGACACCATGACTGATTCAGCTTCCGCTTCTGGGAGATCAATCGGAGCTCGATTAATTTCTGCTAGACCGATGAACGTGGATTATCCAGTATTGAGTAGCGGTCTAGTATCCTTACGCCTTCTACTAGTCTTAATTAATCGTATCGGTCGTATTCTTGAATTTGGAATGAAAAGAGGAGTAATGTTTCCTTGCACGGGAGAAAAGGTTATGATAGCAAACCCCTCCTCGGCCGGAGAGCCACCTATAATGCAAGGAATAACAAACTTACTAGTCGAGGTGCGTGTAGGCTAGGAAGGACACCATGGTTATCCAAAAAATAGAAGTTTCTTTATCCGTAAAGAAACAAGAGAGTCTTGAAACCGTGATGGAACAATTACGGAAAAGAATTGAAACTTTGATGACAATGCAGCATTGGATGTCAAGTGGAAGGGGTAATGTGTTTCCAGCTATGTTTTACTAGTACTATTTGGTGGTTAATTTTTAGATATTTTTGTGTGCTGTAGATCTCTAATTTGATTAGTATTGCTAGCAAATTTGGAGCTTGTGTTGAGCCAGCTGAGTTGGCGGATTGCTGAGATTTAATTAGTTTGCTGGCTTTGGCGCTTTCTATGCTGTTGTACAACTGCTGCATGTCTTATGCCTGCATTATTATATCACATTTGCACGTGATTTTGTTTAGCTGAGTGATTTGCTTGCTCATGTGCTCCTCTAATTTTGATGCCCCAAATAACCCCTTCTGAAGGTGGAATTACAAAATAGTGCAAGTCACAAAAGTTATTATTCCTCCGTTCTAATTTATGCGAACTTGTTTGACCGGACACAGAGTTTAAGAAAAAATGAAGACTTTTGGAATTTGTGGCCCGAAACAAGTGAAGAAGGGGTTCAGAGTATTTGTGTGATTATAAAAGTTTCTTATTAAGGGTAGAATTGGAAGTTTAAGTTAAATTGTTTTCAAATGTAGAAAGGGATCATTCTTTTTGGAACGGACCAAAAAAGAAATAGGTTCACATAAACTGAAACAGAAGGAATAATTATTATTTTACGGAAAAGAGCCAAAATTGCCCCCGAAGAAGGGCCAAAACTAACATAGGAAGAAGAAGAGAGGGCCGTTTTTTTTTTTGGTCATACGGGTTGGTCCAATGGGTCAGGCTATATGGGTGGGTTTGAGGGGGAAGTGCACGGTTAGCCTTACTTTTAAGCCACTATTTAAAATGTCTTTAGTCTTTAGCCACTGCTTTAATAAACTTTAACTGCCCGGACGAAAATACCCTTCTGCTCTTGTCCTTAACTTTTGAACTTAACTTCAGGATTACATGTCCTTAACTTTTGAACTTGGAACTCAAACTTCAGGACGAAGCGTCCTTAACTTTTGAAATTGTAAGTCAAAGTTAATGACCTATTGTCCTTAACTTTTGATCTTGTAACTGTAAGTTAAGGACTGCATGTCTTTAACTTTTGAACTTGTTAGTCTAAGTTCAAGACCAAGTGTCCTTAACTTTTGAACTTGTAAGTCTAAGTTCAGGACCAAATGTCCTTAACTTTTGAACTTGTAAGTCTAAGTTCAAGACCAAGTGTCCTTAACTTTTGAACTTGTAAGTCTAAGTTCAGGACCAAATGTCCTTAACTTTTGAACTTGTAAGTCAAAGTTCAGGACCAAGTGCCCTTAACTTTTGAACTTGGAACTCAAAGGTAAGGACCAAGTGTCCGTAACTTTTGAATTTGAAACTTGAAGTTCAGGACCAAGTGTCCTTAACTTTTTAACTTGTAACTCAAAGTTAAGGACCAAGTGTCCTTAACTTTTGGACTTGGAATTCAAAGTTAAGGACCTATTATCCTTAACTTTTAATTAGTAACAAAAATAGCACGTTAATCTTTGAACAATCATAATGCTTATTCAAGAGTTTCTCAAAGTACCTACCAAAACCATGACTCTTTTATGCCTTCTGCTATGCATTTTGTGTAACCCAATAACATCTTTCTGTTACATTAACCCAAGCACTCGACTTTTTGATTTGAAACCCAAATAGAAGTTTAACATCTTTCTCTCTAAAAAACAGTAGACCACGTCTGGAGCATTACTCCAATATGCATAACTGGTGAGTATGGAGGAAAGAAATTAAACAGTGGCTAGACGTTATCTCCATTACTGATATACCCAGATTAGATAGAGTAAAAATGTAATAGAAGAAAGGGTAAACATATCTTCTCATATTAATTTTAATAAAGTAGTGACTATTTTTGCTCAATATTAGAATTGCTGGATAAAAAATAAATACCACCTTAAATAGTGGCTACCCTACGCCATTTCTACTGAGTTTGACAGATTCAAAGACGGAGTTTCAACTCGTCCAGTAAGAATGAAACATACTATTAAAATTGAAAAAATGACATTGCATAGCCACAGTAAAAATAATAGTCGAAAAAATATATAAAATATGTATAAGTTTTTTTTGTGTGTGTATATATATATATATATATATATATATATATATATATATATATGTGTGTGTCTATATATATATATATATATATTCTGTATGTTATATATAAAAATTATATATATTTTATACAATTTTTTAACTACCATATGTAAATAGTTTTTGACGCGGGCTAAAAATTTATAATATTTTTATTTTATTAGTTTTGGGCTGTTAGTTTTAAGGATAGTTTTGAGCTATAAATTTGAGGGCAGGGGCAAATTTGGCTCAATAAGCGGAAGGCAATTTTATGTCACTTCTGATAGTTAAAGGGGTAGTTTTGGTTCTTTTCCGTTTTCTTTATCTAATGTTAAAAGCAGATAGGGAGATCGAGACTAAGTTAATAGGGAGAATTTGAGTTTTACAATATGAGCTTGCCCCGGAAATAGGTTAAAATATAGGAACCTCTCAGTAACAATATTCCTATATAATAATACTTTACTATAAAAGTCAAGTTTTTTTGGAACTAGTTTTCATGTTATGTTATAATATATGTTTTCTATAACAACACTTTGCTATAATATTCAAAAATATTCGAAACAAACGTGGCTGTTATAAAAAGGTTTTGACGGTATATAAAAATGTAAGATTTTTGTTAGGTTGGTCGAGGGGTTTTGTTTAATCTGTTTTGCAGAGGCCTGTCCCACGGTTTTAAGATTATTTAATTTGTAGATATGGTTAAGCACTAAGAAAGAAGAATATTTGTTATCAAAGTGCATACTAATGTTCGGTTTAACAATATTTTTTCTGTGGCAAAATGCTGCTAAATGCAGTTTGAAGGAGTAATTTAATTATATATATACTGAAACAATGGTGGCATGGCATGTGCCTATGCTTCTGGATTTGTAGCATAACTTGCTCTTTGCAGATCTGAATGTACTTTGTTTATTGCAAATATACGTAATTAGGTCCAGCCAGTTATGCGTGCATTTCATTAATCAAGTAAATCAGTATTTTCCAGCATCATTACTGCTAATGATGAATATGTTTGACAGAGAACTTTTAGAGGGGCATGTGCATATTTAGGCAATAAATAAGAGATTTGGAGCAATAATAAAGTTGTTTTCGTATGATCACGGTTTCAAGTGGACTATTTGGTTTGGCCACAACATTTTATGAAAAAGGTGGAGGTAAATCCCCAGGAGCAGAAATATCAGAAGGAAGTAGGCTCTTAGATAGGCATTCCTGCTTAGCCCCTGACTTATCTAAACCGTTATTAGCATGTTAGTACGAGAGCGAATCGGGGAATCGAAAATGTTTATTTGATTGTTGAGTAAGGAAGCGTAGCAGGGGAAGGGGATAGCACCGGTCTTGACTCTAATACTGAGCCTAGTCTAAGATTCTCGAAAAATTAGCTTTATATAATTACATCGGCAATAATCCTGCAAAAGGGGGATTATTCAAAGCGGGCTCAATGGATAACCGGGATGGAATAGTGGTTGGATGGTTAGGACACCTTATCTTTAGAGATAACCGTAGAAGCAGCTACTAATGAAACATTAGGGTAGGTTATCTACATCACACCAATTAAGGTGCGGCTCTTCCTTCGACTGTGCGTGAACATAAAATATTTTGTGCACTGAACTGTCTTTTTATTTGCATATTTAGGCGATACATCTTCAGTTGACATCTAGCAGCATGTGCTTCCTTTCCCCACCAGGGTAGCACGCACGAGATCCTTTTAGTCTGGACTAGACAACTTACTCATAAAATCAAATCTTTTATGTTTCATCTCGTTAACAGCAGTATAAATATTATTTTTGTGAAATTAGCAGCTTTTAAAGCAACAGTTACAACAGGCGGACTCATTGATAATATCTCTTCACTTTTAATCAGATCTGAGCTCTAAGAATATTAAAATTAAGGTAGGAAGCGTTTTTCCTTTTAATGAACCTTACATGACACAGATGCGAATTTTCAACGACGTCTTAAGACTCTTGCAATGGAATTAACTGAACGACAATCATCTTTGGAACCAACTATGCGAACCTATTGATTTTATAGTGGGCATATGGACATAAGAATTGTAAAATTGCAGAAAAAAGTGATTTTTTTAAAAAGTGAATGATATTTGAAAATTAGAGTTGTGTTTAGACATGAATATAATTTGAAGTTGTTTTTAAATTCTTGTAAGTGATTTGAAGTGAAAATTTTGATAAACAGCTCTTTGGAGTTTTTCAAATTCTAAAAAATTCCGAAATTCAACTTCAAAGTAAAATTTGAAATTTTCATGAACAAACACTGATTCCGAAAAAAAAGTAAAAAATTTCTTATGGCCTTGTCAACTCCAAAATTCCTTATATTTTGCTTTAATTGATGAAACTTACTTTTCAAGCGCCTTGAAATCCTAATTGCCATGGTTCCGCTGCATCACAAGGAGCAATTGTGAGGAATAGCCTTTCTAGAACAATCATTTGGTTTGATTATTCGTCATGAAAAAGTAACTTCATAATCTAGAGCATGCCTAGTCCAAGGCTGTTATTCAAAAAGAATCAGCTTATAACAATAAATTGTGCTTCATACATAAAAAGGGCTTTATAATTCCTAGTAGCCCCTAATATTGCTGAACTTTAAACAAAACCAATACACTGCAGCCTGTACTCTTAATACAATAGATAATAAATTACACGATATAACTGGTTCTCAGAGGAATATCATTGTCTTCCAAATGCTGTAGAGCCTTTTGTTTTAGGAACTCATTAAATATACTCCATTTTTATTATTTAGCTGAAAGGAGAAGCACAAAGAGGAAAAGCTCGTGACCCGACGTATCGTCAAGCTCCCACCAAGGTAATTGTACAAGATACTAAAGTATAATGCCAGTTCCTTCCCGTCAATTAGATGCATCACGGCTGTAATACTGATCCAAGGTCTTCGCTGGGATACGATGAAGAAGCTCACGAGGGAAGATGCGAAGAAGTGTCCAAGCTAAGTCGAGCGACTGGAATATATTGCGGGTGTCATAAGCTCCTTGAGCAACAAACTTCCTCTCGAATTTGTCAAGGAACTCTAAGTAAAGCTGTTTTAACAAGGAAGGAGTCTAGTCATCTCATCATTGAATTATTGATAACAAAGGCAAAACACATCGCGAACTACATACCAGGTCCTCAGAAGAAAGTGCTTCTTCTCCAACCACAGCTTTCATTGCTTGGACATCCTTTCCAATGGCATAATTTGCATACAACTAAAGTATTTTAAGGTCAATGCAAAAGGGAAAAATTAGCAACATTAAGAGGTAAAACAGATCAACTTTGCTTAAGGAATGAAGATGAATCGAGCAATGAAATACGTTTTCTACCAAAACTCCAACTTACCTGGTTGGATACATCAGAATGATCCCTCCTGGTCATACCCTCACCAATGGCACTCTGCAAAAAAATTTAAAGGCTAAATTAGAATAATCACATGTTAGGCGTCCTTTATAATTGCTAGAAGCGTCTGAAAGATTAGAAAATTAACAGGTCCACATGCTCACCTTCATCAACCGAGATAAGGACGGAAGCACATTAATTGGAGGGTATATCTGTTACAGTTCAAAAGGGAAACAATCTTTTGAGTCATTACTGTTCAAAGCCCAAATGCTATCCAAGAAATAAAGACATACGATAATGGCTAGTAACAGTAGTGGCAACCTTCTTTAGTGGTATGAATTGACAATTTGCCAAATTAAAGAAAAACTTGACTTAGCAAGCAACAGGGCTGTTTACAGTAACTGGGTACTTCACAAAGACACAAACATTCTCTCTTTTTTATCAGGTAAGGTATTTCACATACATTCTTGCTTCAGTGTTCGACGTACTAGTCTGTTATTGAATGAAGCACTACAAACAATGGATGGTCTACTGCAAAGAAAAATCTGTTTCACCGGAAAAAAATCTGTTTGTTTCACATGAATGACCTTTCCGAAGTATAACTGTACATGATTTTTCTTTTTCTGGCTAGCCTTTTTCACTTTCCGAAAGTAAGTAAATTTATTCAAAAATTAAGTTAGATTTCCATTTGACATGTCCTTTGACTGAACACACTCCTACGAGCATTTTGAAAAATGAACATCAAATGGTTATCTTAAGATGCAAGGATGAAATTGGCCAATTAAGCCTATGTCTGGTGAATCTGATGACATTGAGGCTTTCATGGAAAAAAAAACAAGAACTAAGACATGGAAAGCGTAATGCCTGGCCTTATGGGTTATCACCATACAAGTACAATAGCTCGCTTTAAGTCCTATGCGTCATTTCCTGATATTCATTTCCGTTACCAAAATCCAATTAGAAAGTAAATTAGAAGTTCTAAATACTAGTGGCGTGCAGTTCAGGAGAAGTGTAGGGCAATGTGCAGATGCAAGATATAAAAGTATCAAGTCTTACATTAGAGCATAGTTTACACTAACATAATTTACACTGACATAATAAGAGGAATAGGAGACATTGGTTCAAATTCCTTCCTAGGGAAGAAATGAAAAGGGGTTTTAAACTTTTAATAGCATTCTCTGCTTAAGTACTATTTACGTATCCATTTTTCTGAGACTGTGCTTGGAATTGAGGGAAGAGAAGAGAAGGGAAAGTAGAAGTTAAGAATTCACAAATTTTCCCACGTTTTAGCTAACAATAGAACAAAGAGTTCATTAATCATTGTTCCCCTTTCTGTCTATTTTCCCTCTAGAACATTTCTGGTCCTTTCCTTTCTTATCTTAGTTTCCGAAAATAGGGTAAACTAAATTCAGGTTAACAATCTAGAGAAACAAATCCATGCTTTCCTATCATCAAGAACAGTAAAAGATTGAGAAAGTAGAGAGCTGAAAATAACCTAATTTAGCTAGATTAACGCTCATTTACTCGTAAGATCTATAACAATCAACAATTTTACCCCTTTGGTAGTGTGTATGAGTACTCAGCCTGAGAGCTATATAATACCTGCCGGTTATGAAGCTGTCGGTCTATATATATTTGTCCTTCTGTGATATAACCTGTAAGATCTGGAGTTGGGTGTGTAATATCTGTTCGAAACGACAGAAAGTAAGGATTTGTAAACAAATATAACTGTGAAATCAGAAGTAGAAGCAATAACCAAAAAAGAATTGATTGACAGTGAGTTACCATCATTTGGCATGGTCAGAATTGGAATTTGCGTGATGGAGCCCGTCCTTCCCTCGATACGCCCAGCTCGTTCATAGATTGTTGCCAGATCAGTATACATATAACCAGGATATCCACGCCTTCCAGGCACTTCTTCTCGGGCAGCAGATACCTGTGGGAGGATGAGAATTGTATGATCCCAGTGGTCTAAAAAGAAAACACAGAACTTCTGATAAGACCAGCATTATTAAAATCCATCAATTTATCACTTAAAGCAACAAAGTGATAAAAAACGAGAAGTGAAGCCATGCACTTCAGAGAAGTGTGTGCTTCGAACGACGAAGCACAAAGTGATCCAAAAGAGAAGCTGCAGATTCTTCAAATCCCAATTTAGACGAGATGGATTAAAATGGTATGGTTGTATATGAGAAGCTGAAGCTACTTATTTTGATTGCAATTTGGTAGTGACGTACTAATTTTTTTTTTAATCAGGTGACTAGTGAAGTACTAAATCCACAAATGTTTGTGTTCTTTTTAATTTCCATAAATCGTGCACTTCACTTCTTGCATTTCGCTTCAATTCCCATGAACCTCTTCACCTTTTTTGTGGTTTTCGCTTTCAAAACACTAGATTAAACTGCATAACCGAGCTGTACTGATATTAAGTTATAACAAAAGATCCATACAAAACACAATCATGAGTAGATAAATCTGAAATGCTATGACATACTCTTGAAAAACAATACCTCACGGAGAGCATCAGCATATGAACTCATATCAGTTAAAATGACAAGCACATGCTTCCCGCATTCATATGCTAAATATTCTGCAGTTGTCAGAGCAATTCTGGGAGTAATAATACGTTCTATTGTAGGATCATTTGCCTATGAGAAAAAAACATAGGAGATAAGAATGAGCTTCACCTTAAAAAAGTATTATTATCTTGGAGAACAAAATATTTAATTGTTAGCCAGAGTCGAAATCCAAGCATCACCAGATTTAAGAAAAGTGTCACTCTCTCCATGGATCCATTTTCCTCAAAATCTCGTTTGAAAAATTGTGCGGTTTCCATGTTCACTCCCATCGCAGCAAAGACTATGGCAAAATTGTCATCTTCACTTTTCTGGGACACCAAGGAAGAAAATTGAGAATTAGATCAATGTGAATCCAACTCAATCACCAAAATGTGGAAACTGAAGCACAAGTCCAGCTATTCACTGGTAGATTAGAGAAGGAATAAGAGAGGAACTAACAGTTTTTCACATCTTTCTGAAAATGTTTAACACTTAAGTCAGTTTTCTCTTTTAGAGATTTATGTTAACCAACTTTACAAGAAGGGAAAAAAAAATGCAGACTCATATATTTTGTTCTTTATCATCTTGGACATAATGCTGTGACGAGGTCCTTCAATGCAGTAACCTAAGGCTATCGTGTTAAATGATAACAATAAAATTCTTAAATCCACCAATATCGCATTTAGGCTTTAGAAAGACAGTTCATGTTTCAATGACCATTTCAAGCAATGCGGCAGACATCCTATTATCAGCATATTTGGATGTTCGAAATACAATAGCTCCTTGTTCTATTTCATAAGACAAGACGGTATTTTACTGGGTATGGAGTTTAAGACAAGGTTGAACAGTAGTTTGACCCAAAGAAAGCTAGTTGGGTCGGCTTAATGAATCCTCAAAATCATAAATACTCTGTTTGGATCCATAATATTTTAATACTCCGTACTTTAGGATTATCTAGCAATAGGTGTTCTTAATATGCGCTAATGTTTATAGTTTGACAATCTGTGAAAGTTGTGTAGAAATGGAAGGTTGGAGTACAATACAAGAAGTTACTAACCTCAAGAAGACTTTCAGACTTCTCCAACCTCTTCACTAGACCAGCCTGTCGACAGATTTGTGCAGCAATTTCATTATGAGGGAGACCGGCAGCAGAGAAAAGAGGAATTTTCTGCCCCCTAGCAATTGAATTCATGACGTCAATTGTTGAAATTCCGGTCTGTATCATCTCTTCAGGATATGTTCTCTCACTTGGGTTGATAGAACTCCCTAGGATGGACAAGTTACATGTAGCACAATATTAAAGGAGAAATCCTATATGACAACCAAAGCTGGACTTGCTTGAACTAAGAACTTGCCAGAAATATCCCTGTAGGCCTCAGGTAAAATAGGAGGACCATTGTCAATAGGCTTTCCAGAACCATTAAAGATGCGTCCAAGCATATCGAGTGAGACTGGTGTCTTTAAAACCTGCAAACATGATGTTCACTGTTACAACGTAGTGAAAATGCTAAACCAGTAGAAGCATAGAAGCAATATGTTCTCTACAAATTTTTTTTTTAATAATAGCCCATATGATTTTATTTTTGATCGGCGATAATAGCCCATATGATTAGTACCTACTTTGCTGATCCATCTCATTCTTTTTCTTTTCCATTATTGAGCAAATGCAAAACAAGTTGCATGTTAACACTATGTCAAGGTATTGTGCTCGACAAGTATTTGCATGCCATATACAATGCTTTGAATGCAAGAGAGAAGATCAAAAGACTAAAAAGGGAGAATGCATATAATTCCAGTCCAATGTTAATGGACCTGAATGAAATTCATGAAAACAAAGGACCTTCTTTTCATGATTTATGTTGATTAGATTTTAAGGAGCAAAAGTAAAAGGGCAGCCTAATACATAAAGCATCCTGCATTCACGCAGGGCCTGGGGAAGGGCCAGACCTCTCTTGGGAGCAAATGTCAGGAGCAAAAAATGAGTTATAAAGTACCTCCCCCGTAAACTGCACAGTCGTGTATTTGTTGTCAATTCCAGATGTTCCTTCAAAAACCTGGTAAAAGTAGAAGAGGAAATGACCACGTGTTAGCAGATTCAATTTTTATAGAATTGTTGGAAGGTTCTAATTATTAGTAGATAAAATATTGTCTAAAGTCAAATCTAGCCATAAGCGATGCTAAAGAATAATAAACCTGAACAACTGCTTTTTCCCCGTCAACTTCTAGAACTTGCCCACGTCGAGTTGTTCCATCTCCCAAACGAATATTAACAATCTCCTGGTACTTGGGTCCCTGACAAGAGAAACACATGCACACATTATTCCAGTTGCATTTACACAAAAGCTACAGCAAACTACACTAAACCCAAAAAAAAATATATATATATATATATCAAAAGCAAAGTGCACACAGATTACCTTAACTTTGTCAAGGATAACAAGTGGTCCAGCAACACCCGAGACAGTTCTATATTCTGCAATTTACACAGCATTAGGAGTCACCTTCCATATCTTGTTCTTTTATTCATTTTTTTTTTATGAAACGCTGACTTAAGTCACCATCAGTCTTAGATAGAAATTTTAACAAATGTCTTGAGTTTAGACTGAAAGTTACATAATAAGAGAGAACAACAACAACAACAACAAACCCAGTAAGTTACCAACAGGTGGGGTCTGGGAAGGGTAGTCTGTATGCAGACCTTACCCCTTCCTAATGCAGGTAGAGAGGTTGTTCTCAATAAGAGAGAACCAGAAAAAATTTATTATTGATAATCTAATTACATATTCTCATTCCAGCATATGAGCAGAAGGTACATTACACTCTATTCATGGTTTTTACTTTTTAATACTAGTTTTACCAATGAAATCCTGCTAACTACAAAAATTAATAAATACTAATGAAATGATTGCTCTGATTAATAAATGAGGTCTGCTAAAATCAGGAAATAGAAACACCACTCTCATCCGCATGCAAACTACTCAAAAGAAAATCAGAAGGGGTTTTAAGTGCACTTCTCTCCCAAATTGAGAAAACTTTATCAGTAAAGCAAGGACCCCGGAGGCATTCAGCTCATACAGCATGTTTAACTTAGCTCTTATCTATATCATGACAATCATAAATAGACTTCAATCCAGCAAACAGAAGGGGCTAAAAAGAAGAGGATAGTATAAACGTACCCATTCCAACCTCCAGGGTTCCTTCGTCCATGTCGATATTGTTTTGTGCCTCGCCCATGCTTAACCTGAATAACAGAACAAAAAGAAAAATGAACAATAATACACCAAAATCAATCATCAACTATACTCAATAAGAAACTAGGATAAGAGTTGTCGTCACAGTTTGTTTTGCAATTTTTCCTTACCTAGGTCAAGATGAACAATAATACACCAATAATCAACCGTTAACAATAGTTTTAAATCTAATTAGATTTATGTAGGTCAACCGACTATTTCCTAAGTTAAATCTGATTAGATTACTTTACCTTTTTAAACTAGATAAAAGAATTCTATAAGTCGCAATTCTCCTCATATCAAAACGAGCAAAAAAGACATTTTAAAAGCTGGTTAAATATCACTGTAATTTGAATCTCTAAAGTTAAAAAGTGACAAACATTTTCGGACAGAGTAAATTATAAAATCAGCAATGTATATGCTGGCAATCAATCAATCAACTAGTCCTTAATCTTAAACTAGGATAAATGTTATAATGCCACGAGTAAATGTCAATTACTTCACACCAAATCAATATTTAAAACATGAATTACATCTATTCAGTAACACAAGCAGCATAAAATGTCAAGTTTCTATAACAACAGTCAAAATGGATACAGATGTAAGTAGGAAACAAATCGAAGGCGTTGAAAAGCAGTTAACAAAATTGAACGAAGAAAAAGAATTGAAGATTCGAAAATGGATCTGTAAAAAGGAGCTTACCTTTTCTTCTGAAACCCAAAGAGAGAGAGAGAGAGAGAGAGAGATTCAACGTGATGCCGCGCAAGAGAGAGAGAGTTGTCACGGGAAAAAACTAAAAAACGAACTCCTTTTTTTGGTCTAAAACGGAAAGGAAAACCCTGTAATTATTATTACTCTAAATATTATTTTCAATTCTCCCTCTAATCTACAGAAACACACACACAAAAATGTTATACTTGTAATTAATTTCCATCACAAATTTGCTACCTGCAATTCACTTTCTAACCTTTTCTCTGGTATTATTCTACCTTTCTTAACAAATGGAAAAATCTGCTGATAATATTAAAATAATTGATTTGGCCGAAAATTCTTGGTGCGAATTGGGCATGCTGAATGGAATACTTACTATAACATTGGGTGTCGTACTAGCTTTGTATTTATACCTTTCGAAGGCTATTAAAGAAGTCCAAGACCCTAGGATTCTGAAAGAAGTCCAACACTCTAAGTTTTGTATTACGTATGTCTCCTTCACTCTTTTCTTTTCTATGTTAAGCACTTTGCCACCTTCATCCTTGAATAATCCCGAAAGTTGGAAGCTCACTTTCTTAGTCAAGAACCCTACGGTTGATTATATTTTCTTCTATGATGACTTTGACGCCAAGATTACCTATAATGATATAATTCTTTGGAAAAGTAATATTTCTCCTAAATTTTATCAAGATGAGAAAGGTCAAAACTTTATTGATTCAGCTTTTGGAGCTTTGCCTAAGAGTTATGGAAATTGAATTGTCGAATGTCATTATGAATAATCTTGCTTCTGGTCATTTCACAAAATTTACCATAAATTTAAATGGAAAAGTTTAAATAAGTCACCACGAGGCATAATATCCCATACATTGTGAAAAACTATAAATCACTTGTGAAGGTTTGAAAATTGAATTCAAGCGAGGTAGCAATGTTGGAATGTTAGCAATAACTTTTACAAAAATCAAGTTGTTGACCAAAGAAAGTATTAGGCCTATGAGGACGTAGGTCATAGAGTGAGTACTAGTGTTTTAGATTTTTTAGTTAAATATAATTTTTATCTGTGTGTAGTGAAATTCATGAAAATATGAATATATCTTTTCGTTTTCCAGTTCTTAGCTGCATCTTTTGCTAATATTTGCAAAAGTCTGACTACATAAAGCTATTCACACTCGCACATTTATGCAACTCACATGCGTTGCCCCACATTTTAACAAATCTGAGTCATTTTTATTAATTTAATATTTGAGATCACAAATTTTATTAAATGTATGATATAAAATTTTAATAGTGTACAAAATGAATGTAAAATCAAGAGCATGATGTCCACACGGAAAATAATATTCTCTTCTTTTAACTTTCTTTTTTGCCTTTTGTCACGATCTAATTTCTCTCCGTTAGGTATCGTGATGACACATAGTCTTAAGGACTAGGTAAGTCTAATATTCATGGAATAACAACAATAATAAATAGAATCTAATATTTTTCTGAAATAGATAATTCTTTACACATTGTATCTTCCCAAAACCCGGTAGTACAAGTCATAAGCTTTAAAGAAAGTACATTAAAACTCCTAAAAATACCACTGTTCGGAAATAAGTACAACAGTGCAAACATAAATATAAGATGGTGACTCCGAAATGGCGAACGCTTAAGCGCTTTTACCTTGAGTCTCCACAACAGCAACCGCGCTACTAATAATCAATCGGCCGGCTATGCGAAAACCTGGAATCTGCACAAAAATGTACAGAAGAGTAGTATGAGCACACCACAACGGTGCCCAGTAAGTATCAAGACTAACCTCCGTGAAGTAGTGACAAGGACTAGTCAAGACACCCACTGGTCTAATATAACAAACATGAATAAATATAGAAAATGACGGAATATGACATTTTACAAAGATTACACAATATAATGAACTACATAACAATGCAATGCGGGAGGAAAACAATAATAAATCGATGAAATATCATAATATTACACAGAAAAAAATGGACGGGAACACAGCCAAAAACCGAAACCCACAATACAGTAATAACAAATAATTCATCACCGCGATAATCTCCACCTTTGATCTTAGCCAACAACTCCAACAATTTAATCAAACCTTCGAATATAACCGTTCACCCACCATTTTATATTAAAGACCTTAAATATATTCATTTCAAAATAGGAAATTTCTTTTGAAAGGTACTTCCTCAGAATACGTATATATATACTTTACAGAAGGGAAGTCTTTAGATGTAATTTCTTCAAGATAAGCGTTTTTAATAATATATTTTCCCAATAAATGTATTTCAAACTTAGTTTTCGATAGAACAAGTGCACCGCATCACCCTTCGTGCTTTTACTCTCGTCCTTCTCATAGGAATCGGCAGATACGACACGTAAATTAAGAAAATTAAGCATGTAAAAGATATGGACAGTGAAACAACAATTGAGATAAAAGTCAAGTACATGACAACAAGAATAAGTCACACCAAATATGTAAGCACAACAGTAACAGCTCGAAGTAAAGGCACAATGTATACACGGGGAAACAGATATCACATCATAATGCATGTCTCTCATCCTCACCTGCACGGAAACACCCTTCGTGCCATGAACTCACAATAATATGGCACATCATCACCCTTTGTGCTTTTAATTTCAATAACATGGCACGACATCAACCTTCGTGCTTTTACTCTCAATAATATGGCATGACATCACCCTTTATGCTTTTAATTTCAATAACATGGCACGACATCAACCTTCGTGCTTTTACTCTCAATAATATGGCATGACATCACCCTTTATGCTTTTAATTTCAATAACATGGCACGACATCAACCTTCGTGCTTTTACTCTCAATAGCATGGCACGGCATCATCCTTCGTGCTTTACACTCTTTCCTCACATGATAATGAATATAAACAATGGCACGACATCAACCTTCGTGCTTTTACTCTCAACAGTATGGCACGACATCACCCTTCGTGTTTTACACTCTTTCCTCACATGATAATGAATATGAACAATGGCACGGCATCACCCTTCGTGCTTTACACTCTTTCTCACCCAAACAAATGAATGATAGCATTCAGACAAGGAATCAACAACATAAACAATAATAGAAACCATATTGTCCCGGCAAGGGAGTCAACAATGGAAACAATATCATCCCAGCAAGGGAAATAGCTATAACCAATCTTGCTTAATTAATTAGCTTCACGAAATAAATCCCAACTTGAATCAATGCTCTGCAATAGGATATGCCAAGAGAATCATCAACATGCATAATCATCAAGTTAAGCCTAAGTAGTGCTTAATGAAAGATCATATCAATCACAATATACGACCCACGTGCATGCTTGGCACCATCATATAATACTCTAATTACTACTAAATAATTATAGGGCGAGATTATGCTGATTTTAGTCAAATAGGTAGTTTATGAAGGAAGATATAGCACGACGGTAGGAAAGGTAAAGTCTTCAGTTAAGTCACTTAAGATCAAATAAGCAACAAGAGGAAACTAAGCAAGTAACTTCTAGTTTAAGTTGAAAGAGATTAACTAGCAATCGGAACTCAGATATAACAAATACAACTTCATACATAGGGAATATAAGGATCTAAGAATCCTAAAAGGCCAATCTATTTGCAAATAAGTCCGAGTACATACTCGTCACCTCGCGTACACGGGCTACAATCAACATAGAAGACTCAATCCTAAGGGGTAGTTCCCCCACACAAAGTTGGGAAAGATACTTATTCTCAGGCGAAAAGACCTCTGGACGGCTCAAAATCCACTAAAACAACTTCAAAATACACATAAAACGTATAAGGAACCATTCTGAATAATAAAGTCTCAGTCTTTACAAAAATATAAAAATTGACTCAAAAGTCGACCCCCGGCTCGCACCTCAGAACCCGACAAATTTTACAAAATCTGATTACCCATTCCAATACGAGTTCAACCATACAAAATTTACCAAATTCCGATATCATTTGATTCCTCAAATCATGAATTTTTAGTTTAGAAGTTTTCTTCCAAAACCCACATTTTCCTCAACTCAAAACACAATTTAAATGATAAAAACAAGGACCAATTCATGGAATATATTTAATTCTAGTTGAAGAACACTTACCCAATCGAATTGTGTGAAAAACCCTCAAAGAATCGCCAAGAACCGAGCTCTAGAAGTCAAATTATGATAAAAATGGTGAGACCCTCGGTTTTGAAAATATAAACTGTCTGCCCAGGTATTTTCTTCAATGTGATCGCGGACGAGAAGATGCGATCCCATAGAAGGAAAAAGACCCCTGGTCAATTTGTACTCCGCGATCGCGGGTAAGGTAATGTGATCGCATAGAATGGAAAAAAGGCTACTACCCAGTTGTGCATCACGAACGCCGCACTAGGAGTGCGATCACGAAGAAGGAGAAGGTGGACATATGCGATCGCGTCTGAAGCTATGCGATCGCGTAGAAGGAAAAGTTGGACGGCTCACAGAACATTATGCGATCACATCTATGCCTATGTGATCGCATAGAAGAAAACATCAGAAAACATACAGTAGTCCAAAAATAAGGAAAAATGCCCCGAAGCTCATCCGAAATCCACCCGAGACCCCCGGGACCCCATCTAATCACACAAAAAAGTCATATAACCTAACACAGACTCACTCGAGGTTTCAAATCACATTAAACAACACCAAAACAATGAATCAAACCAAAAATCAAACTTATGAATTTCTCAAATCTTCAAATATCAAAACTCGTGCCGAAACCTATTAATTCAATCCGGTATGATGTGAAAATTTGCAGATAAGTCACAAATAACACAAAGGACCTACAACCATTCCCGGAATTCAATTCCGATCCCGATATCAAAATTTTATCTATCGGCTGAAATTCTAACTTTCGCCAAATTACTTCAAATTACACTACGGACCTCCAAAACTAATTTCGGACGCGCGCTAAATCCAAAATCATCATACAAAGCTGTTGACATCACCCAAAACTCATTCCGAGGCCGTTTACACAAAATTAAACCTCCGGTCAACTTTCATCACTTAAGCTTCCAAAAATTGAAATTTGCCTCCCAATTCGACTTTGGATTATCCGGTAACTGAATCCAACCATGCACATAGGTTGGTATACCCAGTGTAAAGTTGTTCAAGACCTTATGACACCAAATGAAGCTTAAATTCTCAAATCGACCGGTCGGGTCATTACACCTTTCTTCAAATCTTAACATCCTTATAAAACAAGAAACAAAGTTAGTGTTTGTATTCGATCGAAACCGGGTATGCCCGATTTCGTGAGTTCGATGAGCTGACTCGAAGGCAAGCCCATGATAGGACTAATTCGATCTCGATGTCAAAGTACGAAGATCGAAGCATCTGTGGAGGATCGAGACCAGGCATGACAGGCGTCGCGAGATATCAATAATCGACTATAGATCTCGGCAGAAATCTCGGAAGTAATTGAAATGTTAATGGTTATTGACATCAATCATGAGATTTATTTCTGAAATTAGAGTTGTACCTTATTTAAGATTCCTCTATTATATACAGAGGAACCATATTCATTTGTAAGGAGATACATTCACTGAGAAATAATACATACACTGCTCTTTATTTTCTTACATTTCACTACTGTTCTTACTGTTCTTAATACTTGATCTCGAGGTTGTTCTCAACCGAGGTCGATATATTGCTACAACACTGGTTTGGTTTATTTTTACCGTTCAACTCATTTATTTAATTCGTCATTTATCAATTGGTATTGAATCAGATCGCGTATCCTTAAAACCACAATACATATTTAATTGTTATTTGTATTTCGAGGTAAAAATTTTGGCTCCCACCGTGGGGCTAAGGATAATAGTAATTGTTCAGTGCTAATTCTGGTAAAACACACTATTTTACACTTGTTCTTGTCAAGTATTTTTGTTTTCAGGTTGAATCATGTCAAACTCACAAAACACATCGAGACACGGCGATAATGGCCCCGGACTTCACGGGGAAAACGAGAATGTTATTGCTCCAGTAATCGAAGTACCACAGTCTGATCTTGGAGGAGCACCGCCCGTCAACCCGGTCGACGTTAGTTCGCATGTTGCTCTAAATGCGGACTTATGCACAGATCTCGAGGGAAGTGTACGTAGAGAATGTCGAACTGACGGTCAAGGTACTCAGGGCAGAGGAGACGAAGGAGTTAGTCTCCAAGTAATATTCGAAATACTTCAAGCTCAACAAACCGCCATTGATCAGTTACAAAATCAGCACAGAGCACCAAATAGGGTCAAGCAGGAGGCTACTCGACGTACCAAGTCGGTGCTTGAAAGATCGGGTGATAACACCTCGACGATCGATCTTGCTATAATGAGGATGCTCGAGGAGCTCACTAATATAATTGAATCAGGAGAGAGGAAAATCAAGGCCAACGATAAAAAGGTGGAGACTTACAACTCCCGAGTTGACCAGATACCGAGGGCACCACCAATCTTGAAAGGGATGGATTTAATGAGGTTTCTGCAAAAACCATTCCCTCCGAGTGTGGCTACGAAGCCATCTCCAAAGAAGTTTCGTATGCATGACATACCCAAATACAACGGGACCTCTGACCCCAATGAGCACGTTACCTCTTACACATGTTCCATTAAGGGTAATGATTTGGAGGATGAAAAAATCGAGTCTGTGTTGCTGGAAAAATTTTGAGAGACCCTGTCGAAGGGAGCTATGATTTGGTATCACAACTTGCCACCAAATTCCATCAATTCATTCGCCATATTGGCGGATTCTTTCGTAAAAACGCACGCCGGGGCCATAAAGGTTGCAACAAGGAAATCAGATCTCTTCAAAGTAAGACAGAGAGATAACGAGATGCTAAGGGAGTTCGTATCTCGATTTCAAATGGAACGCATGGAGTTGCCACCGGTAACAGATGATTGGGCTGTTCAGGATTTCACCAAAGGGTTGAATGAACGGAGTTTAATAGCATCACATCAGTTGAAATAAAATTTGGTCGAGTACCCAGCTGTGACTTGGGCAGATGTTCACAACCGATATCGGTCGAAGATCAGGGTCGAAGACGACCAGTTGGGAGCCCCTTCCAGTTAAGTACATCCAAACCAGTCGACAGGTAAAAACCAAAGGGACATTGTAGAGAACCAAGGTCGAATAAAGATCGGTACCAGCCATATATTGCAGATCGAAGGAATAACGGTCCGGGACGCTATTCCACCCGTAACGATCGAAGAAGTGATCAAGGGTAAAATTCTCGGGGAATTATGAGTAAAACTGGCTTCGACAAATATGCATATCCCACAGAAGCACCACGGCTATTGGAGTACAATTTCAGCGTCGATCCATCGGGGATTGTATCAGCTATCAGAAGGATCAAAGATACTAGGTGGCCCAGACCTATACAGACCGATCCTTCCTAAAGGAACCCAAATTTAATGTGTAAATATCATGGCACATATGGCCATAAGACCAAAGACTGCAAGCAGTTTAGGAAGGAGGTAGCTCGACTATTCAACGAAGGCCATCTTCGAGAGTTCCTTAGAGATCGAGCTAAAAATCACTTCCGAGAAAGAGATGCCAACAAAAAGAATGAACAAGAAGAACCTCAACATGTCATTCACATGATCGTCGGCGGGGTTGACGTCCCACAAGGACCTATATTCAAACACACAAAGGTGTCTATCACTAGAGAGAAACAGACTCGAGACTATGCGCCCGAAGGCACTTTATCATTAAATGACGAAGAAATGGAAGTCATTTCTCAGTCGCACAACGACGCCCTGGTAATTTCTATTTTGTTGAATAAAATTCAAGTTAAACGTGTTCTTATGGATCCAGGTACCTCAGCAAACATCATCAGATCGAGGGTCATAGAGCAGCTCGGCCTGTAAGACCAAGTTGTACCTGCATCTTGAGTCCTAAACGGCTTCAACATGGCTAGTGAAACAACAAACATGGAGATAATCCTACCGGTAAACGTGGTCGGAACCATCCAAGACACAAAATTCCATGTCATCAAAGGCGGCATGAGATATAATGCACTGCTCGGAAGGACTTGGATCCACAACATGAGGGCAGTACCGTCAACCCTCCACCAAATGATGAATTTCCTGACGATGGATGGTGTGCAAACAGTTTACGGGGAACAATATGCCGCAAAGGAAATGTTTTTGGTCGATGAGGTACCGCCGATATCAACACTTTCGACTTTAAAAAAATCGAGCACCAAAGATATACAGACTTCCAAATAGCAATCACCGCCTCCAGCCTCGACCGAATCGGAGAAACGGGTGTAGACGAAGAAGAAGATCGAGCTTTTGTTGTTCCCGAAGAATCAAATGCTACCAAGTCAACGGTCGAGGAGCTGGAACAGGTGATACTAATCGAGTACCTTCCCGAATGAAAGGTATACCTGGGAACGGGGTTAACCCCCGAACTCAGGAAAAAACTCATTCAATTTCTTATTAATAACATGGACTGCTTTGCATGGTCCCATTTAGACATGATAGGAATCCCACTGGAGATAACAATGCATCGACTGATCCTGGATCCCAAGTTCAGGCCGATAAAATAAAAGAGAAGGCCCCAGTCCGAGGTAAAGCATGCCTTCATAAAGGACGAGGTAACCAAACTTCTCAAAATAGGATCCATTCAGGAAGTAAAATATCCCGAATGGTTAGCTAATGTAGTCGTAGTCCCCAAAAAGGGGAACAAACTTAGAATGTGTGTAGACTATAAGAAATTGAACAAAGCATGTCCTAAAGACTATTTTCCTTTGCCTAACATTGATCGCATGATCGATGCTACGACCGGCCACGAGATCCTTACTTTTCTCGACGTCTATTCTGGGTACAATCAAATCCAAATGGACCCAGAAGACCAAGAAAAGACTTATTTTATCACTAAGTATGGGACCTATTGTTATAATGTAATGCCCTTCAGGCTAAAAAAATGCAAGAGATACATATGAATGCCTAGTTAACAAAATGTTCGAATAACAAATAGGTAAATCAATGGATGTTTACATTGATGACATATTAGTTAAGTCCCTGCGTGCAGAGAACCATTTGGATCATTTGTAGGAAACATTCGAAATCTTGAGGAGATACAACATGAAGCTCAACCTCGAGAAATGTGCTTTCAGGGTCGGCTCGGGCAAGTTCCTCAGCTTCATGGTATCAAATCGAGGAATCGAAATCAACCCCGATAAGATCAAGGCCATCGAGGACATCACCGTCTTAGATAGTGTAAAAGTCGTGCAAAGGCTAACTGGACGGATAACTACCTTAGGTCGGTTCATCTCGAGGTCATCAGATCGGAGCCACTTGTTTTTCTCCTTACTCAAAAAGAAAAATGATTTCGCATGGACCCCGGAATGTTAACAGGTATTAGAAGAATTGAAGCAATATTTATCGAGCCCACCTCTACTTCACACTTCGAAGGCAGATGAGAAGTTTTACTTATACTTGGCGGTGTCCGAGATCGCGGTAAGTGGTGTCCTAGTTCGAGAAGATCAAGGTACGTAGTTTCCTGTTTATTACGTAAGTCGAACCTTAGGAGATGCTGAAACTAGGTATCTGCACTTAGAGAAATTGGCACTTGCACTAATAAGCGTCTCTAGAAAATTAAAGCCATATTTCCAATGTCACCCCATATGTGTGATAACCACTTACCCACTCTGTAATTTTTTGCACAAACCCGAATTATCGGGACGAGGTCAAATGGGCCGTCAAACTCAGCGGTTACGATATTGAATATCAACCCCGAACGTCCATCAAGTTTCAAATTTTAGCAGGCTTTGTGGCTGATTTCACGCCAACCTTCGTACCTGAAGTGGAAAAGGAACTTCTACTAAAATCAGGTACATCATGAGGGGTGTGGACCCTCTTCAAGGACGGTGCCTCGAATGTGAAAGGGTCTGGGCTCGTCATTGTTTTGAAGCCGCCCACGGGTAGCATTGTTAGAAAATCCATTAAAACTTCCAAATTGACTAACAACGAGGCCGAGTATGATGCCATGATTGCAGGTCTCGAGATAGCTAAAAGCTTGGGAGCAGAAGTCGTTGAAGCTAAGTGCGACTCTCTACTGGTAGTGAATCAAGTAAACGAAACCTGCAAAGTTCGAGAGGATAGGATGCAAAGGTACTTAGAAAAATAGTAGGTAACCTTGCACCGTTTTAAAGAATGGACTTTACAACATATACCTCGAGAAAAAAACACCAAGGCCGATGCACTTGCCAATTTGGGGTCATCGGTCGAAAAAGATGAGGTCAGCTCGGGGACTGTCGTCCAACTCTCGAGGTCTGTGATCGAGGAAGTACATGCCGAAATAAATTCTACGAGCTTAACTTGAGACTAGGGAAATAAATACATCGAGTACTTGAAGAACGGAAAGCTCCCATCGGATCCTAAAAAATTGAGGGCCTTACGAACTAAAGTCACTCATTTCACACTAGAAGAAGACGAAACACTATACAGAAGGACGTTCGTGGTCCGTTGGTAGTATGCTTAGGACCGGGATATACTGACTATATTCTGCGAGAAATCCATGAAGGCACTTGTAGGAACCATTATGTCGCGGAGTCATTGGTTCAAAAAGTCGTCAGAGCAAGATATTATTAGGATAGCATGGAAAAAGACTCGAAGGAGTTCGTTCAACGATGCGATAAATGTCAAAGGTTTGCACCGATGATCCACCAAACGGGTGAACAAATTCACTCGGTCCTATCCCCGTAGCCATTCATGAAATGGGGAATGGACATCGTCGGCCCTCTGCCATCGGCCCCAGGTAAAGCTAAGTTCATTTTATTTATGACTGACTATTTCTCTAAATGGGTTGAAGAACAGGCCTTCAAAAAAGTTAGGGACAAAGAAATGATAGATTTCATATGGGATCACATCGCATGTCGATTTGGGATACCCACAGAAATAGTATGTGACAATGCCAAACAGTTCGTCGGCAGCAAAGTAACAAAATTCCTCGAGAATCATAAAATAAAAAGGATACTATCAACACCATATCAGCCTAGTGGGAACGGACAGGCCGAATCAACAAACAATACTATCATCCAAAACTTGAAGAAAATGCTAAATGAAGCTAAAGGGAAATGGAGGGAAAGATTACCCGAGGTCCTATGGGCATATCGGACAACATCGAAGTCCAGTACAAGAGCAACTCCATTTTCCTTAGTATATGGCTCCGAAACCTTGATACCAGTCGATGTCGGAGAGCCTAGCGCCAGGTTTTGATGTGAAACAGAGGAATCAAACTGCGAGTCTATGAATACCAGCCTCGAGTTGTTAAATGAAAAACGAGAAGTTGCACTCGTACGAATGGCTGCACAAAAGCAACGAATAGAAAGGCACTACAGCAGGAGAACCAACCTTCGCCACTTCAGAGTTGGGGACTTAGTCCTAAGAAAAGTCACCATCAACATTCGGGATCCTAATGAAGGGAAACTCGGCCCTAATTGGGAAGGACCCTACCAAATCCTCGACATAGTCGGGAAAGGATCTTACAAACTCGGAACGATGAGCGGCGAACCACTACCGAATAACTGGAACATATCACTTCTCAAACGATACTATTGTTAAGGTATGACTTTCTCTTTTCTTTCGAACTAACTTATTTCAGGAGTCCGACCAAAGACATCGAGACCTCAGGTTTTAAAGTACGCGTTGCACTCTTTTTCCCTTAGATCAGTTTTTATCCAAATGGGTTTTTACGGAGATGTTTTTAACGAGGTAACAATTATGTGCTACCTGAGGATAATTCAACAATATCCAAGGACTCTTTGCAATCAACCTCGAATACTGGGGGGCATCACCCTCGGATGTTATGTGTTCAAGAAATATATCTCGTGTCAATGGGCCTCGATAGGAAAAACTTTGTAATAGTCCAAACAATCAAATGAACCGTGTCCATATAGATTAGCCGAGTCCCGATGACAAGACATGTATGCATGTATAAATTATTCAAAGAAACATTCTTTCTTTATCGAACATCTCGTGTCTCGAGGCAAATTCTCTATTATACAAATCTCATACTTACGATTCTGGTCTATTATGCAAAACTCATACTTGTGATATTGTGAAAAATGGCTCAAGAGCCAAGTGCAGATATACTTCGAACACTTGGGGACTGCATAATCGAGTCATCCAAATTTTAAGGCACAAGACCTCAAAGAGGCACCCCTCGATATATAGGCCAAGGCCATCATACTCGGGGACTAACATTTCGAACAAGTTCGAAATATTATCGGGAAATAAGTCCAAGAAGACATACCAGAAGGCTACAACCACACTAAGGCTATGACCGGAATAACGGGGATCGGAGACGTCCAAATTCTGCAATAAACAAAAGGCCTTCAAATACTTTGAAAAAATCGGTTAAAAGGCTACCCTCGGCAAAGCAATTAAAAAATAGCTTCGATAAAATCGGCCATCAAAAAACTAAAAGGCTTCGATAATATCAGCCTTCGAAAAAACCTCAAGAGGTATCAAACTATCTTAACACAAACACGTTAAGACAAAAAAAAATGGGGTTCCAATCATCGGACCCTCAAAAAACCCAATGTGTATAAAAAAACATATGCTAAGGCATAGAGAAATTCTCACTAAGTCTTTTAAGCCGAAAAGAGGAAACAATAGCCATTTTCAGAGGCCAAAATCGGCCCAATCTAAAGAGCCTAAGGGCCTATACAATTGGAGTTTGAGACCTTGTTCTCGCTCAATTCGTACCTAAGGGTTCCGCTATTCCGAGATCGAATAAAGTCAATTATAGCGCGAAGATTCATCATAAAAACCTAAGGAGTATGTTGTTGTAAGATCAAAGCTTACCCTCGTCTAACTAAAGGAAAAACCTAAGGGTTTACTCTGAATTCGAACCAAGGTTCACTCGGTTACCCATCATTTGGTAAAAACCTAAGGGTTTGTTTTATTCTAAGTTCAGAACTTACTCGAACTTAATCACAAAGATAATATAGTCATGGCATCGATAAATCCACCCGAAATCTCGAACATATCATTGACTCGAGGATTCGCTTTTAAAACCTAAGGGTTTGATTCAAGCTCGAACCAGTGTTCGCTCAACCACAACAATTAAAAGTTTCATAAGGCAAAATAGAATCTACCACGAATCAGAGGCAAACTAGAAAAAAGACTTGTTATTTACAGAAGGTTCTTACAAAGGCCGCACAGGGCCTTACACAAAAAAAATACAAAAGAAGAAAAATCCTAAAGTCCTAGTCCACTTTGGGAGCCACATCTTCGGGAGCCACATCCTCGGGAGCCGCTTCTTCGGGGGCCTCATCCCTATATTCTCCACTTTTGGACCCACTAGCAGAGTCCTCTTCATCAGACAGCAATGTTGCGGCCTCGACCTCTAAATCTTTTTGCATTCTCGATGTCAGCTAAGAGGTCGAAGCCACGAGCGTGCAATTACTTGAGAGTCTCTCTCCGGGATTGTTGCCTAGCATGATCAACAACGCATGACAATTTGACTTCAGCAACACAGAGATCTCCTATGCCTAAACATTGACAGCCTCGGCGTCAGTCGGTAAGAGGCCACAAGCGCCTCTGCCTCAGACTTAGCCTTTGCAAGCTCAGAGGCCAACTTAGCTTCGAGCTCCTCAATCTTTTGGGCTACGTCCAAACTTTCCTCCTTCAGACTTTGTTGTTGGCACTCGGTCGAAGTCAGTTGAGCCCGAAGCACTTCTTTCTCCGAGGCAAACGTTCCATATGTTGTTTCCACCCTAGAGTTTCGGCCTCCTTCATCTTGGTCTCCTCTCGAAGCTTCTTCACCAGCTCACCCTTCTGATGAACCTGCAAAATAAAAGGATTAATTGCCAAAATCAAGTTAACACATAACGAGCTGTCAAGAAATTATGTTACCCATTCGATGAGGTCGGTCTCATCTCGATGAGCTCTTGTGAGTTCGACTCGAAAGGTCTTGATCTACTCTTCCTTTTGAACGTAGAGGAGTTTGAGGCTATCTCTCTCCTCTATGATATTCTTGATCTCAGCCTCACATAGGGATAGCTCAGCCCGGGATTTGAAAGATGCTTCTCGGTGGAGCACCATATCTTGTACATAATGAAGAAAGTTAGGCTCGGAAAGATGTGAATTAAACGCAAGCGTAATCACGAAGAAATGAAACTTACTTGTTTCAGAAGCCACAGAGCCTCGTCGAAAATGAATGATGCATCCGGATAAGGACCATATCGACCCCTGTGAAGCAATCCCGGAATATATCGTTCCCTTCGTGGGTCAGCCCTACATCGGGAGTCCCTATGGCCCGAGCATCTTGAAACTGCCCTTCGGAGAATGTAGGTCCAAGAGGCGAATCTCCAATGTTAATTATCCCAAGTGAATCACTTGGGAAATTATCTTCTCTCTGAAGGGCCTCAGAGCTAGACCCATCGGGCATACCCGTCGGCTAATCATCACGGCGAGGGGCGTCCTCACCACCCGATTGCTCGAGGACTTTGCTCGTACCCTCTTCTGAGATGCCTTCGGTCCGAGATTGAGCCGCTTCTACCTCCACCGGATCAATGCTCTTGGAAGCTTAAATACTTCCCCCCCTTTCGAGCTACCGGCAGACAACCATCATCTTCACCTTCTTCATCTTCCTCTCATAGTTGTTGGACTACGTTGGCATGCGGCGCGGAGGGCTTGGATTTTGACTTACGAGCTTTTTTTTTCCTTGGCTTGGGGGTATCGGGAAGGAGAAGCTCTTCTCCTCTTCCTATATTTGGTCGGCTTCGGTACCTCCTCTTCCCCAGGCGGAGGTGGCCTCATAACAATGTTTTCACCGATACTTATATAAAAAGAAACCAAGTTAATAAGGAGTAATCTATAGGGGAAACCTCGATATACAGGCAAAGGAGCTCACCGTGGTTTTTAACCTCCCAACGACCCTTAGCCAGATCACGCTAACAATGCTCGGCATGAGAAGAGGTGGAGGCCAGTTGTCGAACCCAGCCAGCAAGGTCCGGAATTGAACCAGGGAACCAAGGGGAAGCTGCACCATGAAAAGAGAACCTGAGTTAAAAAGAAATACAAGAGGTAAAACAGTAAACATCATCGATGGGGTTGCACTTACGTTTCATGTTCCATTCCCCGGGGAATGGCATTTTCTTGACCAAAATTAGGTCAGAGGTCTTGATTCAGACGAACTGACCCATCCATCCTTGGTCCTTGTCTTCATCGATGCTCGAGAACAGCGTCTCCATGGTCCGATGCTGGAGATTTATCAACCCACCTCAATAAAAGCGAGGGCTGTATAACCTAATCAGATGGTCGAGGATGAAATTCATCCCCTCGACCTTGCTCGAAAAGAACCTGAGCAAATTGATGATACGCCAGAAGGAGGTGTAGATCTGGCCAAGGGTCACCCGATATTGACGAAAGAAATCGAGTACAACCGGATCTACAGGACCCAATGTGAAAGGGTAAGTTTACACACTCAAATACCCTTTCACATAGGTAGTGATGTCCTTCTCAGGGGAAGGAACCACCACTTCTTTATTTTCCCAGTTGCAGTCCTTTTTCACCCACTCGAGATCATCTTCTGATATCGAGCAGATGTATCGGGACATGGGCTCATATCGGCCCGGAACTGAGGAGGGTCTGTCGACCTTGAAGTCAGAAGTCAGTTCGATTGGTCCAGGGACGCACTCATCGATACGAGGCTCCACCAGCGTTTTATCACCGGCCGACCGCGAAGAAGATGTTTTTTTCTTTTTGGGAGACAGTTTTTGATGTTTTATCCATCGCTATATGAAGTTCTAGAAAGGAGATGAAATTGGTGTTATGGCAAAACTGACAAAAGGATATGAACTTGAAGAAGGGAAGCTTGCGAAGATTTGAGAAAAGGTTTTGAAAGTAAAGTGTGATTCAATGAAGGAGGTGGTATTTACATGCTTGTGGCGACGGTTCGATGGCATTAGTGAACGACCGCTGACTGACATGCATTGATGATTTAGGGAACCGACTTGACGGGATGTTTCGGTCACATCCATCGCTTATGTCATAAATACGACGTCATAATCAAGGTATCAGGGAATCGAGGCTCAAATTGTTTTTTATAATTTTATTCTAAGAAACACGGGGACTATTTGTATACGGTCGAAATCGGGTATACCCGACTTCGTGAGTTCGATGAGCTGACTCGAAGGCAAGCCCATGATATGACTAATTTGAGCTCGATGGAAAAGTACAAAGCTCGAAGATCAACGCATCTACGGAGGATCGAGACCAGGCATGACTAACGAATAATAACGGAATAGTGAGATATCAATAATCAACCATAGATCTCGGCGGAAATCTCGGAAGTAATTGAACTGCTAACGGTTATTGACATCAATCATGAGATTTATTTTGGAAATTAGAGTTGTACCTTATTTAGGATTCCTTTACTATATAAAGAGGAACCATATTCATTTGTAAGGAGAGACATTCAGTGAGAAATAATACATACGCTGCTCTTTATTTGCTTACATTTCACTACTGTTCCTAATACTTGATGTCGAGGTTGTTCTCAATCGAGGTCGATATATTGCTACAACACTGGTTTGGTTTATTTTTACCATTAAACTCATTTATTTAGTTCGCCATTTATCAATTGGTATTGAATCAGATCACACATCCTTAAAACTACAATAAAAATTTAATTGTTATTCGTATTTCAAGGTAAACAATGTTATAAACATAATATTTACACCTATACCCAAATGAACCTATTGTTTGACCAAAATGTATGAAATATTCTGTTAAACTAATCACAATAGAAAGGTGATGGGTATTCTAGTTAAATATAATAAGTTCTAGATCTAACATGTGATTGCATTAAATAATACCAAATAATGTTAGGACAAATTTAGTACAAACGGTGTAAAA
Source organism: Nicotiana paniculata (assembly GCA_005239505.1). NCBI lineage: Eukaryota > Viridiplantae > Streptophyta > Magnoliopsida > Solanales > Solanaceae > Nicotiana > Nicotiana paniculata. Next base: position 6,522 of record ML349586.1, on the reverse strand, counting down.
TGATTTCTATAAAAAATGGACGGAAGGACATTGATGAGAAATAAATATATTAAATGTCAATAAATGTAAATAGAAAGAATGATTCACCCAAATATTAAATGAGGTGAATGATTCTTCCCTCTGACAACAATGTAAGACAAATGGATATGGGGATATATGATGCTTTCTCGGATCTGATGCGAGAAAAGGTGGAACAAACAACAAATTGAATCGCTGTGGAAAGGAAATATTTTGTATTATCTCTCTAGAGTCAACTTTTCACAAGAGTTCTTATCAGAATCAATGTTACATGTCTTTTGCCCTCTTTCTTCTACCATATATATGGGATATTTCCAAAAACCCTAAAAAAAGTACAACAGAGGGAATATTCAATAGAATATTCTCTTGGAAAGTTCCAAATCTGTACTAGCCGTTATTCATTTTCCTGTTGCTTGACCTAGAACTTAATGGTTTGTTCGACGGCTCCATATTGTCGAGCCCTGGTCGACCTCGACCTAGTCGCCCATGATGAGCCGCATTTCTCACATTTGATCACCTCTTCATGCCGAATCTCCTTAGCCGGATTTTGACCCAGATAGTTAGTCCCTCCGGTTATCGAGGTCGTCTTTTGGTTGACCTCAATGAGCAGACTTCATCAATAGAAAATCTTGAGAAATTCGGACGTGGAGGTTGAGTAATGGTGATTGTTGCTGAGGTGATGACGTATCGCTCCGAGAGTTGCGATCAGTGAGGCATGTTTAGGATGATGTCACAGTTGCATGTGTCATCATTACACATAGTTCCGATGCATTGCATCGTTCCTCGAGCCACTGTCGTTTCGATTCTAGTCTGTTTGATGGTTGATTGCACTGATCTGAACGACGTGGTTTTGTATAAATAGACCCTTTGGAGAAGATTTTTACCTTCTCCGATTCTTCAATATTTCCCATCATTTCTTCTCCTTCTTCTTGTGTTCATATTTCCTGTAACTTCCCATCTCCATTTCTTCTATACTTTCGGCTCTGAGCATACACATTAGCAAAAGATGGCCAACATAACTCCTAACTCTGAGATGATCTCAGACCCAACTCCGATATTAGCGTCTATGCCTTCTGGTGGAGGGAAGGCCATTGCTATGGAGGATGAAATCTTCCCCACTGTGGAAGAGATCGTTCCTCATAACCCAGACTCCAGGTCGAATTTTTCGAAGAACCCTGCGCATGACCCTGAGCTCGTGAAGTCCGAAATGGAAGCAAAACATATAGCCACACTCAAGGCCAAATACAACATCCCCGCTCACGTTGACCTGGTTCCCGTTGGGAATGACGTGATCTAGGTTCATCGGCCCAGGTACTGCGCGTTTTACGCCTACCAATTCCAAGTGGATTACTCTCTCATTCTGCCGTTACTATGACGTCTACCCGACCCAAATCTCCCTCTACATTTACAAGCTCTTCCTTATGCTGATAAAGTTTGTGAAGCTGGCCGGCTACGGAATCTCTATTCGTCATTTATTGCATCTTTTGGCGCCAAACTTCCACAGGGACACGATGATACATCTTAGCCACCACGGGACCAAAGGACTAGTGGAAGGAATGGACAATAAGGAAAATATTCGATTTTGGTTCAACTTATTTTTCGCCAAAATCGAGCACGTGGTGGCGAGCACTAGCGGATTTCCAGAGTAGTGGAACATTGCCCGTAAGTATTCTCGTTGGTTGAAGTACGCTCCTTCCCCTCTTTCCCTGTTTTGTGGCTTAATCTTTTTCTTTTCCTTTCGTGTAGCCGAGAAGCACCCTCCTTTGTTGGTCGCTGATATTTATGACTGGTGGCTCGAGTCTTGCCCCACACAGTAGTTGACCCGCGACTGGGTGTCTTTCAACAAGAAATTAGGACCCAAGCCCTCGACCAGTAAGTCGGGTTCCGTTCTTTTAACTACCTCGACCTCATTACGGTCCCCTTTGTTCTTTTACTTATAGTTTTCCCTTTTGTGTTAGGTCGGAGGGCTTCGAAAAAGGAGAAAGCTCCCGTTCCCGTGTTTTTCCAATCGGGTGCCTCGATCGAGTCGCAGTTCATGCTGACTGAGTCCATGAGGAATACTTCCTCTCAAACTCCGTCTTTGAGTGGGCCTGGCCATCGGGTTGCTGCTCCACCAGCGGGGACTTCGGACTTCCCTGTATTGCATCTAATGGATGAGTCTTCACCGGGCGAGGAGGAAATGGCTCCACTGAAAAGGTGGAGAGTTGAGGTTGGCAGTGTGGTCACGGTCGTGGATGCACCCGAGAGTGATTCTGTTTTTGGCGTGGAGTCTGCACGCCCTTCAGTTGCGGAGATTTTTCCCCTGCTAGAGGTCGCCGTAGAAGGAGAGAGGTCAGAGGCGACTTAGGTCGCTATGGATGAGGGTGGTCAGAGGACGTGGAGGTCGCATCTTCGTCTACCAAAAGGGAAAGGAAAGACTGTGGTCATGGACGATGATGGGTCCGACTCTAACATAGACCCCAAGGAGGTGCGAACGTTCGACGAGGGGTTCACTCAGGTAGAGATGAGAACAGATGGATCTACACAAAACATCATCATTCCCTTGGACTACAATCTGTTAATAACTCGGAGAGAGTGGTCCTAGCTTTAATTCCCCTCTGCACGGGCGCTGAGAATAGGACCTTGCAGACACTTAAGGATGCCGACTTGTCATTAGGTATCTCGGGGATGGCCTTACGAGTAAGTTTTCTTTCTTTTTGGTGTTTTCGTGTCTTTTCATTTCCTTTACTTTGTTCGTCTTTGCTGACTGTTTTCTACCTGTTTATCAGACTCTCATTCTGGAGATCGAGTGCGATCGTCGAGAAGAGAAGAGGAAGGCTCTCTACAAAATAATGGAGTCCAAATATAGGGAGTATCGTACCAAACATTGTGCATTGAGAAGAATACTCAACGAGGATGGTCAATTCCAGTCTCTCCGGAACGAGATGAACAGAAGGATGATGAGCTGAAGCAGAAGGACGATGAGCTTGTGAGAGCCATCGGTAGGTGTAGCAATCTCGAATGAACGTTGAGAGACAAAGAGGACGAACTTGAGGTGAGTAAGAGGGTTATGGACGAGTGCGTTGACCTTCAGGCTCAGGTGGCATCCTTGCGAACTGAGCTCGAGCAGAGTGAATCTAGAGACAATGGCTTGAGTGACGAATTAGCGATAAAAGCGCGGAGTTGGATAGGGCCGAAAAAGCCAGGATGACGGTTGTGGCAGAGGTGGCGGCATTAGCGGATTCTATCTGTATCCTCATATCTGAGCGGGCAAATGAAGTGGAGACGTCTGTGCTTAAGGAGGCGAGACTCGAGGATTGGATTGGTGGCCTAGAGACAGAGGTTTTGGACTTGAACGAGAAGATTGTGGTCCTCAAGGCCGAGAAGGCGCAACAACTAGATCAACCTTCTTCCTCCATGCTTCCACTTATCCCAATGTTCCACGGGATTTGTACGAGAAATGGGTTCATGATGAGGCGCATCTAGACATATTCAGGGGCTTGATGACGGTGGGGAAAGATTCTGAGGCGGAATTCGAGGATGCTCATGTTAAAGCACGTGCAGCTCAAAACGCTTGTGGCTACGACCCCGGTACACCCGGGGAGGGTAATGGTGAAGATGATTTAGACGGGGTCGAGCCAGGTGCTTGGTATGACAATGAATACTCCAATGGCGAGGGTGCTGGTGATGACAACGATGGGGGTGATGTTTCCAAGTAGCGTACTTGCTTTGTACTTTTGTTGTTCTTTTTTCCTTTTTGTTTTGCATGCATCTGTTTGGCCCTTGTAAGATATCTTTTGGAATGATAATACTTTTGCTGTCCGTTTCTGAGTTTCTTATTTTTCCTTCAATGCCTTCTTCAATTGACTACTTTGATTGCAATTCAATTAGGACGACTGTAAGATTGATCTCGTGCGAGATCGAATCGATACTTAATTAGTTCGAGCCAAGTTGTATGTAAGTATCTTAATTCATTCGAGCGGGGTCGAATACGAGTCGATTCGAATGAGGTAGAATGTAAGTCGATTTGAGCGAGGCCGAATGTAAGTCGATTTGAGCGAGGCTGAATGACAACTTTTAAACTAATTCGAACGAGGTCAAATGTAAGTCGATTTGAGCAAGGTCGAATGATGACTTCAAAATTGATTCGAACGAGGTCAAATGAGTGTAAGTCAATTCGAACAAGGTCGAATGTAAGTTGATTAGATCGAGGTCGAATATTGACTTTAAAATTGATTCAAACAAGGTCGAATGTAAGTCGATTCAAGCGGGGTCAAATGTCGACTTTTAAGTGATTCAAACGAGGTTGTATGTAAGTCGATTCGAGCAAGGTCGAATGTTGACTTTAAAATTGATTCGAACAAGGTCGAATGAGTGTAAGTCGATTAGAACGAGGTCGAATGACAACTTTTAAAGTAATTCGAACGAGGTCAAATGTAAGTCAATTTGGTCAAGGTCAAATGTTGACTTTAAAATTGATTCGAACGAGGTCGAATGTAAGTCGATTCGAGGGAGGTCGAATGACGACTTTTAAATTAATTCGAACGATGTCGAATGTAAGTCGATTCAATCAAGGTTGAATGTTGACTTTAAAATTGATTCGAACGAGGTCGAATGTTATTTCCTGGATTGGCGTAATGTGTAAACTTGGTGGAGACATGTGAACATCATATGTGTACATATTTCGCTTTGTTTATACATTCATTGGAGAAGTTTACATGTTTTTGCTCTGTTCATACATACATTGGAGAAGTCTCAGTCTATCTAGTCCCTTCATTGGTCGACCTGGAGAAGTAGTTGAGAGGTCAAGCAATGAACTTATACTTAACATCGAGATGTCCTCTTCGTCGCCTCGCCAAAAACCTCTCCGAGAAAACCCAATTGGGACAAAACTTGGGTGAGGGAAAAAGAGTACAACTTGGAGGACGTCTTATCCTAGAACGTCATTGAAACACCACGTGCATAAACTTAGTGCAGTAAAAAAAATTATGTTTAGAGTAGATTTAGACAAGTTGCATGACAACTTACTGATTGCTCCTAGAAACAGTCTGTCTTGAATTTACGGTTAATAGTAGTGATTGCCTAGTCCGTCGATATGGATATAGTTAATTAAGTGATGTATTTCTGATATAATAAGTCTTATCATGCTCAATTTCGATGAACTAATTTTGAATTTAAGTCGATACAATTTTAGTTGAATTCAAAGTAGTCTAAATTTACAATTGTATCTTGTGTTGAATTATTTTCTTACCTTATTTTTAAATGGTATAAAAGGTGATTAGAATTTAAAGAATATTTGTGTCGCTCAATATTTAGCATGGAACATTCATGCTTTTATAATAATATATATAGATATAGATTACTATATTCTTCTGTTCTTATGTATAAATTTTGTAATTGAACGTATATTAATATTAAAGTTTGCATTATTAATAACATTATTTATGCGAAAACAGATCTATAATTTAACGCGAAATAGAATACGGAAAAATCGGAATATGTATTTAGTTACATTTTGAATTAAGAAATGGAAAAATGTGCCGATAATGTAAAAACAATTGATTCGGTCGAAATTTCTAGGTATGATCTAGTGTCAGGCATACTAACCAGACTGCTAATTATAGCATTGGGTGTTGTTCTAGCTTTTTATTTGTACTTTCCTAGGGCTACTAAAGATGTTCAAGACTCTAGGGTTACTAAAGAAGTTCAAAACCCTAAGTTTCGTATTATATATGTCTCTTCTTCACTTTATTCTATGTTAAGCACCCCGTCAGCTTCAGAGTTGGACAATCCTGAGAGTTGGAAGCTCACTTTCTAAGTCAACAACCCTACCAATGATTATACTTTCCTCTATGAAGACTTTGATGCCAAAATTACCTACAACGATACAATTCTTTGGCAAGCTAATGTTGCTCCTAAGTTTTATCAAGACGAGAAAGCTCAAAACTTCGTCGATACAGCTTTTGGTGCTTTGCCTAAGAGTTATGATCATTGGATTGTCGACACCATTATGAATAATCTTGCTTCTGATCATTCCACAAAGTTTACAATAAATTTGAACGGAAAATTTCAAATAAGCCACTACGAGGCACAACACCCCTTGCATTATGGAAAACTACAAGTCACTTGTGAATGTTTGGAAGTTGAGTTCGAGCGAGATAGCAATGTTGGAATGCCATCAATGACTTCTGATGCATGTGAAGTACTTTTGCAGAAATCAAGTTGTTGACTAAAGAAAGTATTACGCCTATATATGAAGACATAGGTAACAGAGTGATAGAACTAGTGTTTTAGATTATTTTTTTTGTTTATTTTTAGTTAAAGATAATTTTTATGTATTTGTGTAGTGAAATTCATGAAAATGAGAATATACATACTTTCTTTCAAATTCTTATCTGCATCTTTTGCTACGATTTGGAAAATTCTGATTACGCAAAGTGTCACACCTCCTTTTTTATACGCCCCCAAAGGGGGTACGGGAGTTTTTTCACTTAAAGTGACATTATTCGAAATGGGAATATTTTA
>ML349585.1:0-11520 GCA_005239505.1 Nicotiana paniculata | reverse complement strand
TATCAGCAGGTAAGCATATGTTCAGATTATCAGTTCAGTTTCAGCTTTCTGTATACTGCCTTATATACTCGGTACATTATTTCATACTGATGTCCCTTTTGCCTGGGGACGCTGCGTTTCATGCCCGCAGGTCCTGATAGACAGGCCGAGAGCCCTCCAAGTAGGCTCTTAGCTTAGCGGAAGATGTTGGTGCGCTCTATTTGCTCCAGAGTTATTTATTTGGTCAGTATAATTAGGACATGTATTGATTAGTATGGCGGGGATCAGTCCTGACCTTTATGATACTTATGCAATCTTAGAGGCTTGTAGACAGATGTCATGTATAGGATTACTTGTATGGCCTTGTCGGCATATGTTTAGAGTTTATAAATGATTATGATTGGCCTATTAGGCCCGTGTGTCACGTGTATATGATGATGTAATAAGAAAGATATGTTACGTTGGTACTCGGTTGAGTAAGGTACCGGGTGCCCCTCACGGCCCATCAGTTTGGGTCGTGAAAAAAGTGGTATCAGAGCAGTTCTGTCCTAGGGAGTCCACAAGCCGTGTCTAGTAGAGTCTTGTTTATGGATGTATCGTGCACCCCACTTATAAGCAGGAGGCTACATGGCATTTAGGACCGTCACTCTTTCTTCTTACTCTAGATCGTGTGATAGAGCTCCGCTGTAAGAATTCAAACTCCTAAATTCGATTTTATTCGTAACACGACGATACCTACATTCAGAAAGACGATCGATAAGAGATATAGATGTAGAAGTGTTGAGTTAGAGGAACTCGATTTTGCATCTTGCTTATGATAAGTAAATGTGGGGTCTTCAGCAGATTATGCGTGTACTAAAAGGTGTAAGGTTCTTTATAAGGAGCTTTAAGGAAAGAATACTTATCCACTCTTACGGTATAAAGGAATAACAAAATCGGAAGTTAGACACAAGTTTCAACAAGTAAAAGAAGCAAGGTGAAGAAGGGAACGAGGTACCCAGTTAATGAAGGTTACCGATATTTGCAATTCAGGAAGAAAAATATAAGCGTTTTGATTTACCTTCAATTGTAAGAAAGGTATGTACAATTGGCCACACCCATCTCATCCATGCCCTATGGAAGCTAACATAAGTAGTATACGAGAAGGACGGATGTTAGGATTCAGCTGGGGTTAGAGTTACCCAAAATGAGGGATAGATTGTTTGCGTTAGTTGACATTTTCAAAGGATAAAGTGATAATAGATCTCCTTGTCAGACACCCCGATGGTGCACTCTAAAATAGTACAGCTAGATATGAGTACTACAAAGATAGGCACTGGAAGCCTGGAAAGGATAAATATCATCTTAGTATGACTCACGTCCCTAGTAGAGAAATAATTTTAAGCAACCCGAAGAGCCAGTGGATGGAGCAAAGGGGAGCTAAAAGCAAAAGAATATCTTGTCTATAGGTTTCAGAATAAAGTGATAGACATAAATGTTAGCAGGAAATAAGAAGAGTGTGCATTATGAGTAAGATATGATACATGGATGACAACAGTATCTCAAAGAAAAAAAAAATGAAAGCATTACAGAGTTTATAGGCAAGTGAAGGAAAAGACGAGAAGTGACAGGCCTTGAGACAACAAAAGAGTATAGGCCATAAAGTCATATCCTCATTTCGAGAAACAAGTTCGTGAACAAAAGGAAAAGTTAGACCCCCCCCAAAGTAATATAAGTCAGTATGGGCTGGTGAACAGGATAATTAAACGTGAATTAAGGACTGAGTGACTGGATAATAGTCAATATCATCAGAATTTCAGATTTTGCCCCGACGTTAATAGAATGGACAAAAGAAGAACATTCATGAGAAATTCAAAAATGGTCATTCAGGAAAACACTTCCCTAAATTAAGAAATGTGAGCAAAGTTAAACTGAAGGGACTGTACATGCCGGTTACACTAGATGTATCCCTCTTGAGTAAGGAAATTTGTTATCCTTGGTACAAAACAATTACCGCAAGGCGAGTAAAGGTCATCGATGATGTGAAAAGACGCCAAGGATGAAGAGGTAAAACATTTATATGTAGATCATCGTAGCAGTAAATGTTAGTACTCCCCTAGAGGGGGGGAATATGGAGTGGTGTGCCATGAAGTTAGAATAAAGTAGTGCTAGTAATCATGGAATGGTAAAGGAAGAATGCGGTAAAAACGAAAAAGGAATGGGATTACACTTATTCAGCTCCTACTTATATGCTACAATTCCAGAACATGAAGAAATCACAATGCCAAGGAGAGGAAGTAAGGGTTCCGGACCGGGATGTTATTGATAAATAAAGAGCCAACACAAGATGTAAGTTAAGTAAAAGGAAATAACCCAAGAAAGATTACACAGAGTATTGATATGAGAACGGACCAACAAGCAGTTAGTAGTTGATTCAGGAAGAGTCTTGTTATGGCTAGATAAGAGGATAAAGACAAATCAACAGATCAATACAAGATAAACACAGGGAACCCCAACATGGGGAATTCGGCCTCGCAGTTATGACATTGTAATACTTGAGATATATTCGTATAAGAGTTGGGGAAGTTAAAAAGGTACCGTATGAGTATTACAGAAATAAAAGAGAATGCCACTGGGAAGACAGTCAAAATATCAGTTCAAAAGAAACCCTACAAGCACAAGGATATGGAGTTAAGCAACTACAGATGATTATAGGCAAGGAAGGACATCAAAAGGTCCGTGATAAGCTCGCAACTTTACGAGTCATAAGGTTCTCCTTAAGTACTACAATGGAAGACTAGCTGAGGAGATAAGAAAGAAGGCTTCAACCTAGACATAGAAACTCGAAGTAGAATTGGTCATGCAAAAAAAAAAAGCAGTCTCACTACAAAAAAAAAATTTGTACGCACTCCAAAAGAAAGCGGCACCTACCGTGGCCAATAAACGGGGAGAAAAATTGAAGGTAATATTCGAGACCAATGAGTTGCACCAAAAAAAATGAAAATCTGGCATGCGTGGGAAATAGGATAAGCTAAGTATGCATGCAACATGGGGGCAGAAAGACCAGAAAAAAATAAAAATAATTGCGTACATTTAAAGAAAGATAATAAGGAACGGAAGGAATTATTCGATCAATGATCCTGAGTTGGTGACGTTATGAACGCACTTAAGAGTTTGGAGTTTTATACTTGTAGCTTATACAGCCGTTAAAGATTCTGGTATACGTTAAAAGAAAGAATTGAGCCCAGGTGATAGACGAAGGATTTAATTGTTTAAGGATTGTGTCATAGATATTCCATATCGCCCATGAAGGGATAGGGTAATGACTAATACTAGGAGATGCATATCGGAGATAGCTTAAGCCTACATAAAGGTTGATTAGAAGGAAAAGGAAACTAAAGAGTTACATCAACAAAAAAAATCAGGAGTCTGATTATTGGACCCCGAAAATTATAGACATCATGATTGAGAACATCGCATCATCATTCTTAATATCAGAGGTACAAGAGAGGTAGTACAATAGCCATATTTTATAAGGGCTCTATGATGATGCATGTGAGAAGAGTACCAGCCTCATAAGAAGTCAGTATGAAGCTCCCGCCGGATTGTGTATGCACCAGAGGTGCAAGTATTATAAAAGAGCTCCAAGTTATGGACGTGAATCACACATATGTGGAGGGGAGGTCATGAAAGAGATAGAAGATACGATGCGAGATTTTAAGGTAAGTAAGGTAAAGGTGAACAACGTACGAGATACTCCAAGGCAGGAGATCATGAATAGTCCATACTTCGGATAACATGCTAGAAGCGCAGGGATTCAGTATCTAGGAATAATAGCGGTATCGTTAGTAGCATATCTTCCAACCCATGGTTAAGGCTGTAATATGGGCCGGGCCCGAGCCAAACGGGTCTGGGTTCTGGCGGGCTTGCTGGCCCACATGGGCCCGGGCTAAGTGGGCCAGGCCCACGGGCCTAAACGATCTGGGCTATTCTTTTATTCAAGGAAATGCTTTATAATTTTTATTAATATGACATTTAAAAAAATGACAATATCTTTCTTAGTCTTCNAAATTTCATAAATCCTTCAAGGTTGGGAGGAACTTCCGTTGGTGGTGGCGGAAAAGAAGCTTGTTCATCACCGCTTCCGGGCGAAGCAACATCCTCCGCAAGTTTTGCTAGCATTTCTTCATAAGCTTCGTCTATCTCCGGTTGTGATTCAAGTAGTCCAAACTTTCTTTTTTCCAAACGGGTCCAATCTCTGAAGAGTACTGATTTTTCCAAGCTCTCCCTCATAGACGCTCTATTATCACCGATTTGAAGTCTCCCTTGACTGAAAGCGCTCTTTGATGCCACTGTTGAAGCTTGAATACTTTAAATATCTCGAGCCATCCTTGAAAGAACCGGATAGTGTTTTTCTTTGTCCTTCCACCATTCCAAAACATTGAAGGTGCCGTTGGGATTCTCTATTTCAAGTCCCTGCGACAAATAAACTTGAAGCTCATTTAGTTGTGAACTATCACCAATATTATCACCTTGAGAACCCCTGAACCCTGTCCAAGAACTAAGTGCTTTTAGTCCCGCAAATCTTTTAGATGACTGCGAGTTAGACGAGGTAGGAGTTGGAACATTTAGTCTAGCATGATCTAATGCAACTTGATAAGCATTATAAATTGTTTGAGAATTTATTTTAATTGAGGCTTTTTCATCTTTAAGTGTAGCATATTCCCCAGGTGAAAGTGGTAAAGCATTATAAATTTGAGTATACCAATAGTGAGGACCTCCTAATTTCATGGTAGGATTTAACATGGCTACAACACCATAAAGAGGGGGGATAAGGAATTTTTTTTTTTAAACTTATCTTTCATATTACCAATAGCACATTGGTAAACTACCCCACCCTCTGAAATTGAGTAAATAATTCTGCAAGTGATGAAAATTAAACTAAACAGTTAGAAATAGTAGTATAATATTGCCCAGATAGTTCATTTGTAGCAACATGAAAATGTTCTAAAAAATATAGAAGAATTTTAGCATTAGCCAAATCTTGATTTGTAAGGTGCTCATCATCATCACCACCACCAACACGAGCATTATACGTTGCGCTTATTGGGTTTCTACATTCATATGCAACAACTTAACTTTCATACAAGTAATTCCATCTAGTCGGACAAGGTTTAGGAACCTTTCTTTCTTTAAGGCCAAATTCATCACATTTTTTATAATATTCTCTAACTCTACTTCTACGGTTTAACTAAAAAAGCCAATGAAGAGCGAATTTAAGCTTTGCAATTTCAGCATTTAAAGTTTTCAGACCATCACCGACAATTAAATGGTAAATATGACGAATATATCTAACATGAAATATATTACTAAATGCAGGACTTAGTGTAGTTGTAAGAAATCCTATAGCATTAGTGTTACTAGAAGCATTATCCATTGAAACTGACATTATTTTATCGCTAATGCAAAAATATCTGCAACTGTCTTAACAATAAACTTACCTGTGTGACTTGAAGTAATTATTCTATAAGTAATAATGCGTTTTTGCATTATCCATTCCTCATCAATCCAATGAGTGGTAACAGTAAGATAATCACAGTCATTATCACTCCTATCAATATCAGTAGTAATAGAAACGCGATTACTAATATGAGTAAATAAATAGCGCAAATATTGTTTATATTTATGTTTATATTTATAAATATCAGCCTTTACGGTTGTGCGAGGCCATCCTTTATAAGTAGGATTATAAATTCTTCTAATATAATGGACAAAGTGAGGGTTAAAGGGAAAACTATATGGTAAGAACATAACAGTAACCATTTTTTCTAATTCTTCACAATCTTTATTTGGATCGTAATACAAACTGCCACCGGTAACAGTGTTAATTCCCGGTTGAACTAGATTTGAACCGGTACTAGGGTTAACCTGAGTACCTACACTTGTCCCCTCTTGTGCTACTGTCATTTGAAGAAATCTAGCTTTATCATTAGGGTGTTTCATTATGTGTCTGGTCAAACTACCCGTACTTATGAGACATCAAGATCCCACAAATTTTACACTTAGCCTTATTTTGATCTCTTAGTTGAGTAAAAAAGTGCCAAACAAGAGATGTTTCGGAACGTTTAGAAGGTTTTCTATAAAAAGTAGGGGTTACTACAGGAGGGTCAGCCGGGGCATCATTTGGATTATTATCAGTTTGGTTAGTAACATGACTAGTAGGTGTATCATCTAAATCCGGTTGCGTTTCATCTAAATCAACATTTTCCGTTGGATTACCATAAAGAGCATTCATATATTCATCATTTAATTGTGAACCTGGTGTAAGATCATGTATAACTTGACTATCGGTAAATTGAAAACAAGGGTTATCACTATCAAGAATAACAGGTGGAGGAGGACGGGTAACAGGTCTAGGTCGGGGAGCCGGGGCCGGGGAGTAGTAGTAGCTTGCCTACTAGATTCACCAATTTTAGATCTTCCCTTACCACCAAACATTTTTTTCAAAGAAAAGTCCATATTAATTATAAGGAAAAAAAATTAATCAAACAAAACTATAATATTAAAACTTAAGAGTTGGAACGAGTTTACCGAATTGATGAACAACTTCTTGAAAATTGTATAATGTTGAAGACTTGAATACTTCAATTCACCAACTTCACAATTTTTAAAAAACTGCAATAATAAAGTAAGCAATTATAGAAGAAAATTAGAGAGACTGAGAGAGATTTATGATTTTGTGAGTAAAAATGAAAGAATAAGGGAGTATTTATAGTTGAGAATAGGGAAAAAGTATAATTATAAAAAGTTTGTGGTTAAAACAAAGTTTGGGGGCCAAATGGCTATTTTTAAAAATGCCAAACGACTAAATAAAGGGCCAACGACTAGTTTTAAAATTCTGATCGTTGGCCATTTTTAAATAAATTTTTTTATTTAAAAAAGAGCTGTTGGGCCCGTCTGGCCCGGTTGAACCGGCCCTGGCACGCCTGCCGGTCCCGGGCTAAATGGTCCCGGGCTTACGGTTCCAAACCTAAGGCCCACCCTATATAGGCTCTGAGGCCTGCCAAGACTGGACCCGCCACGGGCCGGCCAGTTTAGCCCACAAGCCCACATGGGCCGCGGGCCCGGTTCGGTCCCGGGTCAGGCCCGACCCACCTTTCAGCCTTACCTATGGTTTCTAGGTATCAAGAAATCTAGCCAAGAGAGTAAAGAAGAGTTAGAAACGATGTGATGTCTCGTTTGATGTTCCAAAATCACATAAAGAGATTTGTATGCAAACGATTTGAACAAAGGTTGCGGGTAGTATAAATGAATATGTAGGTCGCAAGCTAAAATATGGTAAAGAGACAAGGTTTTAGAAAGACAGGAGTAAGGATAAGAAAAGGCGAGTGGGAAGATGATGAGAATGGATAAAGTCCTTAGGATTAAGCCATAAACAACGAGAGTAACCTGGAGTTCGTTGCAGACCTTAGTAATGATAAATCGAAGTAAGAAAAATGGTATAGTGTGACCTACGTAGATGCGGTAAAGATTCAGGTCTATGAAATAAGATATAGCAATAAGTGCACTGTGTATGTTTACAAGTAAGGCCTACAAATTGGTTAACAGCTGGAGGAAAAAGGAGAGAAGAGACGCATAAGTGCACTTACAAGGTCAGAGTCGTACATGCTGCATGATAGAAGGTAGCGACAATTACGAGACCGAAAGGATTCCGACCATAAGTCGTGGGGTGAGAAAGAGGCCTAAAATGGAGGAATTCCCTAGCCTTTGGATTTAATCACAGAACAGCTGCCTCGATGTCAAGGAGAGTAATAAAGTATTCGGAAGACATAGGCTATGAAAATGTAAGAGCACCAGTCAACATTCGAGGACAAATGTTTCAAAGGGGGAATAATGTTACATCCGACATTTTCGTATGTTAAAGTTTCGTCGTAAGTTAATCGACGTAAGTTCGGGGATGTGATTAATTTGTGATTTTAAGCATTTTGCTATTTCAAACAAGTGATAAGTAAATTCGTGAAGGTGATAGGGGAATCAAGTCAAAGAAAATGAATTTTCGTCCAAGTTTAGCATGTTGGAATAAAATATGGCCTGAGCTAAAATAGTATTTATGGACTAGTACCATGCAAGGTGCCATATGACCAAGATAGTATAATATATAAAGTATATATAATGTATATTAAAAATAAATAAAATTTTTAAGTAAATTGAGATAATTCTTAATTATGCGGGTAATTGATTAAATTACTGGATAACGAGACATTACCTAATTACCTAATAAGGGGATAAAGATAAATAATTCCCACCCCACTCCCCACGTGGCAGTAGACCACAATTAAGATATATGACTACTTAGTCATATAAGCTTAGTGTCTTAAAGGGAGCAACGTGTAAGTTTAATACACTTAATAGGTTTTTGGTCTCTTTGCAAGCTTAGTTCATTTTTGGGTCAGAGAATGAAAGGGAATTAAAAGGTGAGTACAAACATAGTTCATGTCTTTCTAATTTACTGAAGAACAGAACGCAAACTCCAACTGTTTGGATTTGGTAAAAAATTGCTAGATGAGCCAAACTTTGATTTGCTATAGATCTCGTTATAAAAAAAGAAGCAGTCATTCCAGCAGAGTGACTTACAAACTTCTGCTATATATATAAAAGTAAAAAAATCTTGTTCGATTCATGTGGACAAACGGGAACCAAAAAAAAAACGTCTATAATCCTAAAAGCATGAAACATTTCCATCTTCCTAGTTCCAAATTTCTTCAAAGAGAAGAAGCTTAGTTCGTTATATTTTCTTCAAGAACAGAAGCTAATTCAATCCAACGTACAAATCTTCACCAAGAATATTATACGGAGTTTTTCCTACTCCAGGTATGTTAAGGATAAACCCTTCTTTCATTTTGTAATGATCTCATAATTTTACAAGTTTGATAACGAGGCATAAAGAAAAATTCATATCCCGGAATTTACGTATATTTTGCTAGTCTCGCAAGTTACAATATTCTCTTTATCGAGACTTCATATTCATTTGAGTATTTCATTCTTCCAGTCAAGAGAGAAGAGGGTTTATATATATAGTATTACAGTATTTTCATTACCATCGAGCTATAATCGATGGGCAGGCCCCTATTGGGCAACCTCAGATCAGATGGTAAGTTATATACCGAGCCTACTGTGGCTTAGTGCCTTTGAGCGAGCCCAGTTGACCGAGATACAGAGCCTAGTATGGCCGAGCTCCTATGAGCGAGCCTACTACGACAGAGCAGTTNTATATATATATATATATATATATATATATATATATATATATATATATATATATATATATATATATATATATATATATATATATATATATATACCGATCCTTATAGGGCCGGACAACTATTTTACTTATTATATTGAGAGAATTGATTCAGTATCAGCAGGTAAGAATATATGTTCAGATTATCAGTTCAGTTTCAGCTTTCTGTATACTGCCTTACATACTCGGTACATTATTTCGTACTGACGTCCCTTTTGCCTGGGGACGCTGCGTTTCATGCCCGCAGGTCCTGATAGACAAATCGAGAGCCCTCCAAGTATGCTATCAGCTTAGCGGAAGATGTTGGTGTGCTCCATTTACTCCGGAGTTTCTTATTTGGTCAGTATAATTAGGACATGTATTGATTAGTATGGAGGGGCTCAGTCCCGACCTTTATGATACTTACGTAATCTTAGAGGCTTGTTGACAGATGTCATGTATACGAATACTTATATGGCCTTGTCGGCCTATGTTTAGAGTTTATAAATGATTATGATTGGCCTATTAGGCCCGTATGTCACATGTATATAATTATATAATAAGAAAGATACGTTATGTTGGTACTATGTTGAGTAAGGTACCGGGTGCCCGTCGCGGCCCATCGGTTTGGGTCGTGATAGTGAATCATCATTTTGATGCTGTTATGTGTTATTTTAGGCCTATAGTAGGTCCATGTTATGTTAATGTACTTGCTGGTATATTCGGACGGAGTCCCGAGTGGATCAGATGAGTTTCGGACGAGGTTCAGGTCGTTTTTGTTACATAGTGCATTGCTGAAGGCTGCTGGTTCTGGTGTGATCTCACCTATGGCTGGTTTTGCATAGTGCGATGACCATAGAAGCGACAAAGGCATCACAGAGGCGAGGTGATTGCTGGGTGAAGAAGACCGCAGAAGCAGAGTTTTGGGCGCATATGCGGATGCGCATGTGCGAGGTGATGGAGCGCATGAGAGAGGTATTTCATAGGTGCAGATGGTGGATCGCACCTGTGATATCGCAGAACCAGGTATGTTTTCTGGGGGTGCGAGGGTCGAGTCCTCAGCTGATTCCGCAGAAGCGATGCCACAAAAGCGGCTAATGTGCCGTGGGTTCAAAAATGCTGGCAAAAGCTATAAATCGAGGGTCTTGGTCTTTCTTCATATTTTGAGATGTGGGACTTGGATTGAGGCGATATTTGGAGAAAATTTCACCATAAGAAGGGGTAAGCGTTATCTACTCGATTTTGGTTATATATAATGAATCTATCTTCATTTTTAGCAATTGGTTGATGAATTTAAAGAGGGAATTGGGCATTTTGGCCTAAAGTTTCCTAATATGAATTTTTGAGTTTTGAATGTCGGATTGGAATCGAATTTGAGTGAAACTAGTATGGTTGGACTCGTAATTGAATGGGTTACGGATTTGGTGAGTTTTTTTGGGTTCTGAGGCACGAGCCCGAGGTGTGATTTTTGGCCGGATTTTGATTTTGATTGAGGATTCATTCTTTATCTTTTGGAATTGTTTCCTTGGGCTATATTTTATGTATTTGAGTTTCTTTTGGCTAGTTTGGAACCGTTCAGAGGTCTCTACGCACGTGATGACATCTTTGGAGCATCGCTTGGCTTGCTTGACATTGATATTGGCTTGTTCAAGGTAAGTAACTCTTCTAAACTTAGTGCTGAGGGTATGAAACCACGAAATGCGTGTTATGCAATTGGTATTGAGGTGACACACATGCTAGGTGAAGGGCATGTGGGCGTGTACCATGGGGGATTGTGACTTGGTCCGTCTCCTGAGACTGTAAAGTCAAATAGTTTGTTGTTAGTTACATGTTCCATCAGTCTTCTAGAAATTTAACTGCCATTCATGTTAGAAACCATGCTTAGGCCATGTGATATCACAGTTGGGACCTGCAATGGTCGTGTACTTGTTGAATTAGCTGCTATTTGCTGTTTTGTACTCAGTCACAGTTTTACTTTCGTATCATATCTCCATCTCCTCTTGTTTTCTTGTTGATACCTGTTATTATATATTTTTGGGTTGATTTGTATGATTTCTAATAGCCCGAGAGACTGGAGAGGTTAGTGACTGAGATTTGGCCTAAGTGCCGAGCTGTGAGCTATGTGAATGAATATGGATCGGGTTGCATGCTGCAACGAGCCTTATGGCTATTTATGTATATGGATCCGGGTGAACGCCGCAACGAGCCTTATGGCTACTTGTGAACAACTAATTTTTGACCACACCCAAATTCTATACTATTTTGCTGTAAATATTAAT
>ML349584.1:0-17107 GCA_005239505.1 Nicotiana paniculata | reverse complement strand
TCCTCACTCTCTCACATCTCTCGCTAGCCACCCCCAAACCCTAGCATCCCTTTTACCCTCTGCCCTAAACCACCACCAAACCTTAGCCGCCCTAATACCCTCTGCCTAAAGCCGCCGCTGGAAATCGCCTACGGCGGAGGCTACCTCTAAAACCACCCAAATCCACCCCATTCTCTCCCCTACTCTTCCTAAACCTCATTTCACAAACCCTCAACCCAAAAACTCCATGAAAAAATAGCAAACCTAACACCTAAAAAGCCATAAACTCTAACGCAACCTAGCCCCGCCACAGGAAATCGTCTACGACGGCGGTGGAACTCCAAAACCCCTCAAAATCACCCCCCACACTCTCCTCACTTCCCTGAATCTTACCCTACCAACCAAATTCCAAAAACCCCACAAAAAAACAAGTCTAAAATCTGAAATCCAGAAACCCTAGAGCCACCGCTGGAAATCGCCTATGGCAGCGGCTGAGCTTTAAACCTACCCAAAACTTTACCCTACAACCACCACACCACTTAGAACCCCGATCTACCCATAGATCCTATAAATACCCTATTGAAAACTCCAGATTGTAGATCTGATATTTCAAAACCCTAAAATCCACCTAGTCCGTCCAAAAATCCTCCTGTCAAAATCTCCCATCAAGGATCTCTGATTCCAGATAGGAGTCTTGACATGAGTGCTTTTTCACATCTAGATCTCTCATTTTCCAAAAATAAAGTGTTAAATATAATTTATTTTTCCTTTTTTTTGCTTTTCTGTTTTTTGCATTTATTTTTATATGTTTTATCTTCATTAATTTTTGCGTTTACTTTTTAGTATTACTGTTCTATTTATTTATTTATTTTAAATTATTTATTGTTAGTTTAGTGTTAATGGTTTACTAATTTGATTTAGTTGTTGTTTAAGAACTGGGATCCATTGAAGTGGCACGTTCTACTTGGCTCATAAATTGGGCATGTTTTTTAGACAAACCCATATCTTTGTTAAAAGCTTAAGATCCCAAAGTCCTTAGGCCAAGATTCATCTGACTCCGGCCCAGAACCAATCGGGTTATGAGGTAATTTCAAGACCCTTAAGGGTCAATTTCAAAATCATAATTTCAAAATTGTTTAGAAAAGGTTAGAACCTTCTAGAATAAGGGACAAATGCCCCAATGCTTACTAGGAAAAATAGGGATAAGATCCCAAATATCCAGAAATTGAACAGTTGTCCATTTTCTGAGATAGGAAGGTACTTGAAATTGGACAGCTTTCCATTTCTGTTGAGAAAGATGCCTTTTCCGTGATTCTAGAGAATTCTGGCAGATTCTTTTGTACCCTAACTCTTATCCCTTTTCACTCCCTAGATCTATATAAACACTCCTTCTTCTTCATTATAAGAGAGAGATCTAAATACACATTTTACACATGCATCTGAATATGCCTACACACAGATACACAAAAACACATAGAAAATTTCTGCACTATCTTAAGATTTCTCTTCATTTTCAAAAGAAAATTTTCTGGAAAATCAATCTTGATCTTTCAGAAACAAAAATATACAATCCTTTCCTGTTTCCTTTAAAATCTGGATGTTCTTCCTACCTTACTGGGTTTCATTGCTACTGCTTTACTACAAGATTTAAGAGACTTAATTTCTTACTTGTTTGTTTTTTGCTGCAATTAATGTACTTTCTTAAACAATGAAAATGTTTAATTTTGTTGTATCATGACTATGATTCTACTTGTAATTAAAATATGTGTTTTGTTGGGATATTGCATGAGTTATGTTGACTAAAGTTGTTTGGTTGAGTTAGTTACATTGTTAAGTCATTTAAGTTATAGTTACTTTATGTTAAAGTGTTCTTAAAACTGTAAAAAAATATGTTTAAAGCTTTATATATATTCATAAAATATGTATCTGCGTGTGTAATAGTAGAAACAGAAGCAACACCTTTTTTTTTTTTGAAAATTTGTTAGAGTAGTAATAGATAGATTTGTTATCACAATGTGCTGGTTTAATTAGTAGCTTTACTATTTCATTTAAAACAATTGAATATAGTAAATCTGATCCTATTAATTCTAAGTCATGAAAAGCTGGGTTTTGCAAGCAGACTTAACAGCAATCAGGGTACATTTTCGGGCCCAAATCATATGGGTCAATGAGATTGTACTCTGAAATTTTTGTTAATAAATTAGATTGATAATTCGATTAAAGGCATTGATTTTTCTTTAGTTTTAAATACACCACGAGTTTTAAATTTATCACTTTAACATAAGTTAATATAAGGAATAGAAGACTTAGGCAATCAGTAGAAAAAACTATCAAAATTCAACCAGAATTTTGATTTATTCGCGTCCTAACCCCCCTTTAATTTTCTGTTTTAAAAGGTAAACAAAATATAGGTAAAATCTTAAATTGACGTTACATGTTTTAGCTCAAACTCATTCAAACAAATATGTACTGGGCCAGAGTCACTTCGACTCATCACCAGCCCAAATCATATTTTTTACTTCATTTAGCTGTCCATAAAATGAGCACTGGGTCAGAGTCATTGGGACTCATCATCAGGCCCAAATCTTCCTGAATTAATTTTGTTTAGTTGATTGGATGCTTGATAACATGTTTATTGGGCCATTCATTTGGAATCCATGATCACTAGGCCCAAATCATTTTGACTAAATTTATTTAGTTGTTTTAAAAATATGCATTAGGCCAGAATCGATTAGACTCATGCAGGCCCAAATTCTTTTCCAATTGAATTCAATATCCAGACCCAGTAATAGATAATATATGTCTTGGGATAGAGTTAATTTGGACTCTGTCCTTTTCAGGCCCCAACTTTTAAATCTGGGTCTGTTTGGCAGTTAATACATAAGTTGCCCCATTTGATTCGAACAAATATATCACATTAGTGTTGAACCTTTACACCTAGTTACACGACATAGAGTTGGTGACATAAGAATAACTTTAGGCACCCATAATCAAACTAATTATTGTAATTATGTACATGCACGCAATACATAGTTGTGATGCCAAAAACAAACCAAGGTACACGTCCCTGTGACCATGGTCAAACATTCTTAGTAAATAAAACGCCTTAATCAAACACTCGTAGAAATGCTTTAGGCGCTGTCTTTTTTTCCAACTACTATCGTAATTGCGTACATGTTCGCATGACGTGACTCCAATTCTTTCGAATAAATTCAAAGTATGCGTTCGCGCGAATTTGACAAAATTATACTTAAATAAACTAAATATCGTGAATTGTGTACACGTACGCGTGACATGATTCTTGACACATCAAACTAAATGGGTATATGTACGCGTAACTCGTCTTAAGATAATCCCTAAATAATCAAGTAATTCAAAGTGGTATAAGGTAAAATACACATAGGTCCTAAAATAAGTAATTAGATAAAGTAAGCCAAGTATAAAACATTAAGTGACCGTGCTAAAACCACAGAACTCGGGAGTGCCTAACACCTTCTCCCGGTTTAACACAATTTCTTATCTGGTCTTCTGGTTGCGCAGACTTTTAACGAAGTCAAAATTTCCTCGATTTGGGATTTAAAAATAAATGGTGACTCAGAACACCATAAATAACTTTGAGTGGTGACTCTTAAATGAATTAAATAATCCCAATTCGAATAATGTCACTTCAATTAGAAAAACTCCCTTATCCCTATTCCGTTGGGGGAAAAGGGGTGTGACAATAAGGGTCTTGTAACGACCTGACCAGTCGTTTTGCATTTTCAGACCCTGTTCCCCTAAGTGAGACTTCCCATAGCGGCTTATTGTGATTTATGACTTGCGGGGATTGGTGGTTCGGGATTCAGAAGTGTTTAGAGTGATATTGGGACATTTGGTTCCTTCAGGTTGGCCTTTAAGACCAAGTTTGACTTCGGTCAACATTTTTAATAGAGAACCTATGAATCAAGTTTCGACGGTTTTAGTAGCTTTGTATGATGATTTTGGACTTGGTCGTATGTTCGGAATGGGTTTTGGATGACCCAGGAGCGTTTCGGCGCCCAGTATTGAAATAAGAGTTCCTTAAGTCCATATTGTGGTTTGGGGCGTGTTTTTGTGTTATCGAGGTCAGAAAGGAATTCCGAGACTGGGAATAGTTCCGTCATGTAATTTATGGCTTTCCTGCAAAATTTGGTGTCATTCCGAGTAGTATAGGTCGGTTTGGCACATTGTTAGTGAAGTCAAGAAAACTTAGAGTTCCTAAGTTTGGTTCTAGGAGTTTTGAGGTGTGATTTTGAGTTTTAGCATTGTGGCGGGTGTTCCGAAGTCTTGGGCGAGTCCAGGTGACTTGGGACTTGTTGGTATATTTTGACGGGGGCTTGGGTGAGCCCAGGTGCTTCTCGGGCACCAAACGAGGCCAAAAACCAGCTGAAGCAGTCGCTGGTGCACCTGATCTGGTGTGACCGCATGTGCGGTTGCCCAGTCGCAGGTGCGAGACCGCTCTTGTGGTCCAGGCCTCGCAGGTGTGATCCCCAGGTGGGTTTCCCAGTTCTCGCAGGTGTGGGCTCCTTTCCCGTAGGTGCGAAGCTGCAGGAGCGGACTCCAGGCCGAAGGTGCAAACCCAGTCCCTTGTCCCATTTTCCGCAGGTGCGAGCTATTGCTCGCAGATGCGAGACTGCATGTGCGGAAACCCCTGTAGGCAGAAAGGTCTTTAAGTGCGGGATTATCTCAATCCCACTCCATTTTATTCCACCATAGGCGATTGTGAGAGCTTGGAAAAGAGTCCCACGACCCAGCCACAGTGAGATAAGTAAATTCTATCCTAAGGTTAGTTAATGCATGAATTCCTAACTTATTTAATTGCCTAATTAGTAAAAAATTAAGGATTTGGTTAGTAACCTAGGGCCTTCAAAAATTTCGAAAATTACCCATGCATTGGCTATGAATTCATACAAAAATCATATATTAATGATCCTTAGGCTATGGGTGAGCGTTTCCTTCAAGAATTTTTTAACATGCGGACCCGGGGTTGGTTTTCGGATTTCTTCAAGAATGATGAATTTGACTAATTAATAGGAGAATTTCATGCTTTGGGTATAATTTGATACATTTACGTAACGTTTGGTTAGCGTCGAGTTCTTTGGGTGACGAGTTCGGAGTTTCAGGCGCATTCTTGACCCGGGGAGTAGGTGCGTCGCGAAGTGAGTCTCCTTTATAACCTCGTAAGAAGGAATTGTCCCCGTAGGTGTTTTAAATGTTGTATGTGATAATTGTGGGGGCTACGTACGTACAAAGTGATGAGAGTCCGTACGTAAAGGCTATTATTATTATGTCCGGATAGTTAGGCCCAAATCATGCCTTGTGTTTTACTTGATATGAACTATATGCTTAATAAAATAAATGTTACATGTGGCTTATTTCCCTGAGATCATGGAATTTGAGAAAATTTGTAAGGAATTGTTTACTGAAAAGTATTTAAAAAGGAATAGTGTTTGTGCATGTGACTGCTTCAAAATTTACATTCCGCGAGTTGAGTGTGATTTCCCCCACTCTTATGGGAACGGGCCGTACGCCACAGCATATTAGAAGATGCACTTATGGTTCGGGTCGTTCGATCCTCGGCAATGCATAAAGAGGATTACTTTATGGAAAAGATGCATTTTTGGTTCGGGCCGTTCGATCCTCGGCAGTGCATAGATGTGAGTACTTTATGAAAAGGTGAACTTATGGTTCGGGCCGTTCGACCCTCGGCAGTGCACGGACACGACTATCTTATGGCTCCGACCGGTTGTCCTTACCCTGTATGCGCATGATTTATTTGTTACTAAATTCATGGACATTGATTTGACAGATATTTGGGGGAAGGTGAAGTAGTAATTGTTTTATTCATTTCCAGTACTTCCTTGGATTTCAAGTGCCTTATATATATTTGATGCTTCACTGCCTTTACATGCCTACCGTTTTCATCATATTCTGTTAAGTTATATTGTTGGACCTTAGTGAGTGTCATGTCGACCTCTCGTCACTACCTCATCGAGGTTAGGCGGGATACTCACTGGGTACATATATATATTTATGTACTCATACTACGCTTCTATACTTAATTGTGTAGGTTCTGAGGCTGGGGCGTCTGGTTGTCAGATCCAAGCTTGATTCTGATTACAGACGGACCTGACTTCACGGTGAGCTGCTTTCTCCTGGCGATCTACGGCAGCACCATGGGGTTTCTTTTGGTTATTTCCATTCTATTTCTTTCAGACAGTGGGACTGTATATTGTATATTCTGTTAGAATGCCCGTAGGACTTGTGACACTAGTTCCTGGCACACACGTGATAGTTATTATGGATTACGGGTTTGTATATACATTGGCTCACGCCTCCTTATGATTGCTTTTGATTAAAAACTAGCTAATTATCCTTGTCCATTTATGTTTTAAGTTTTAAAAACTGAGTATATGTTGAAATGTTTAATTTAATAAGGAAGAACCCCTTAGTAAATTGAGTGTTGGCTTGCCTGACCCCGCCGTTGGGCTCCATCATGACCTAAGTAAGGATTTTGGGTCGTGACAACATGGTATCAGAGCACTAGGTTCACGTAAGTCTCACGAGTCACGGGCGAACCCAGTAGAGTCTTGCAGATCGGTACGAAGACGTTTGTACTTATCTTCAGGAGGCTATGGGGTGTTAGGAAACCTCTCTTTGTTCATACTCTATGGTGCAGTCGATGATTTACTAAACTCATTCTTCTATTCTCTCACAGATGGTGAGGACGCGTGCATCTGATGTTACAGACCCGGGAAGGGGCGCTACCCCGATTGTCCGAGGTCGTGGCAGAAGCCGAGGGAGGGCACCTGCCCGAGGTAGAGGACGAGGGTGTTCCAAAGCTATTCTGGTTCCACCGCCAGAGATCTTGCTCCCGTAGACTTCATGACGGCGCCAGGCTTCCAGGCGGTCATGGGCCGTATGATGAGATTTATGGACACCACGTCCCAGGCTGGTTTTTCTAGCAGATCCTGCCACTTCTCAGGCAGGAGGGGGAGTCCAGACCCCTACTGCCCAGGCTGCAAGCCAGACAACAACGTTACATCATACCCCGGGGAAATTGCTCGTGGGTGGGGTCCAGCATGTTGTAGCAGCACCTGAGCCCAGACCAGCTGCGGAAGGGGATCCACAGAAGTTATTGGATAGATGGAATCGATTGCACTCTCCGGTATTTGGGGGTGAGCAAGGCGAGGATACCTTGGATTTTGTGGATAGGTGCAGGGATAGACTGCACAACATAAGGATACTAGAGTCCCATGGAGTGGATTTCACTACCTTCCAGTTGGAGGGCAGAGCTCGTAGGTGGTGGCAGTCTTATATTCCTTGCAGGCCAGCAGATTCTCCTCCTGTCACTTGGGAGCAGTTCACGCAGAGAGGGTGGTGGCAGTCTTATATTTTCAGAGTTGTCTCACCATGCACTCGTGATATTACCTACTGATGCAGAGAGGGTGCAGATATTTGTTGCTGGGTTGCATCCACGTATTAGGGCCACCATGGCCCGAGAGGTGGAGATGGGTACTCCTTATCAGCTCGTGGTAGAGATTGCTCACAGAATCGAGGGGTATCGATCGAGGAGCAGGGAGAAGGGGCAGCAGCACAAGAGGGCTAGATTCGCCGGAGATTTCAGAGGTGCCCCATCTAGGGGAAGAGGTCAGTTTAACGGTGGTCAGTCCACCAGGACTTTATATTCAGCACCTCCACCACCTCCCCGAGGTGTTCTAGCGAGGCCTCATTTCAGCACTATGCCAGAGTGTTCCTACCTTCCTCCAGCCATTCAGAGTTCACCCAATGGTTAACCCAGTCATCCGAGATCCTCTGACCCCTAATTCAGTGCTATGCTAGAGGGATCAGATCGCCCTCCGGCCATTCAGGGTTCTTCTTCGGGGAATCAGGCTATGGTACCTAGGTGTTGCTATGAGTGTGGAGAGCCAGGCCATATGAGGAGGCATTGTCCCAGGTTTCGGGGTAAGGCCGTACAACAGGGTTATCAGCCGATGGGTCCAGCACCAGCAATCCGGCCACCTAGAGGTGGAGGACAGGTCGACAGAGGTCGTCCTAGAGGTGGAGGCCAGTCAGGGGGAGGTCAGGAAGCTCTTTTTCACTCTGGTGGAGCTTAGTCTTCCAGTAGTCAAGGCAAATTCTATGTCACGACGTCTGAGGCCAGATCAGATGCAGTGGCCTCAGACGTCGTGATCACATGTATTATCTCAGTATGTGGTAGAGAGGCTTCAGTATTATTTGGCCCAGGATCCACCTATTCATATGTTACAGCATTATTTTCTCATTTTCGTGATGCTCCTCGCGAGTCCTTAGGTTCTCCTATATATGTGTCCACTCATGTAGGCGATTCTGTGGTGGTAGACTGGATCTATCGTTCTTGTGTGATCACCTTCTGTGGGTTCGAGACCAGAGCGGACCTTTTATTGCTCGACATGGTTGATTTTGAGGTTATTCTAGGCATGGATTGGCTATCTCCTTATCATGTCGTGATAGATTGCCATGCCAAGGAAGTTACTTTAGCCATGCCCGAGTCGCCTAGGCTGGAGTGGAGAGCTTCCTCAGTTAGTCCATCAAGCCGGGTTATTTGATTCATGAAGGCTCGACATATGGTCGAGAAGGGTTTTATGGCCTATCTTGCTTATGTGCGGGACACCACCGCCGAGTCTCCGATGATCGATTCAGTGTCAGTGGTTCAAGAGTTTGCTGATGTATTTCCTTCAGACCTTCCAGGCATGCCTCAGACCGTGATATTGATTTCTTCATTGATTTAGCTCCAGGAACCCAACCTATATCTATTCCTCCATACCGTATAGCTCTGAAGGAGTTGAAGGAGCAGCTTGAGGAGTTGTTAACTAAGGGGTTCATCAGACCGAGTGTATCGCCGTGGGGTGCTCCAATTCTATTCGTGAATAAGAAGGATGGGCCGATGTAGATGTCTATTGATTACCGCCAGTTGAACAAGGTCACCATTAAGAACAAGTATCCTTTGTCACGCATCGATGATTTGTTTGACCAGTTGCAGGGTGCTCGGGTGTTTTCTAAGATTGATTTGAGATCGGGATATCCTCAGTTGAATATTCGGGCCTCAGATGTTCCGAAGACTGCTTTTCGTACTAGATTTGGCCACTATGAGTTCCTGGTGATGTCCTTTGGCNTTGATGAATAGGGTGTTCAGGCCGTATATTGATTCCTTTGTTATTGTCTTTATTGATGACATCTTGATTTACTCACGTAGCCTGGGGGAGCACGAGCAGCATTTGAGAGTTGTGCTCCAGACCTTGCGGGAACAGAAGCTATATGCTAAGTTCTCCAAGTGTGAGTTCTGGTTGGATTCCGTAGCATTCCTCGGGCATGTGGTATCCGGATAGGGTATCAAGGTTGATCCTCAGAAGATCGAGGCAGTTCATAGTTGGTCGCGTCCTACTTCAGCTACAGAGATCAGGAGTTTTTTGGGCCTAGCAGGCTATTATCGCTGATTTGTGGAGGGGTTCTCTTCTATTGTAGCTCCATTAACCATATTGACTCAGAAGAATGCCTTGTTTCGATGGTCTGACGAGTGTGAGGCGAGCTTTCAGAAGCTCAAGGCGGCATTGACTTCAGTGCCAGTTCTGGTATTTCCTTCCTGTTCTGGGATGTACACAGTATATTGTGATGCTTCACGTGTTGGCTTGGGGTGTGTATTGATGCGGGAAGGGAGAGTTATTGTTTATGCTTCGCGCCAGCTGACGGTTCATGAAAAGAATTACCCTGTGCATGATTTAGAGTTGGCGACGATTGTTCATGCTCTTAAGATTTGGAGGCACTACTTCTATGGGGTGTCCTGTGAGGTTTATACAGACCACCGCAGCTTGCAGCACTTGTTCAAGCAGCGACATCTTAATTTGAGGAAGCGCAGATGGCTTGAGTTGTTGAAGGATTATGATATCACCATTCTTTATCATCCGGGCAAGGCAAATGTGGTAGCAGATGCTTTGAGCAGGAAGGCGGAGAGTATGGGTAGCTTGGCTTATATTTCAGCAGAGGAGAGACATCTAGCCTTTGACATTCAATCCTTGGCCAATCGTCTGGTAAGATAAGACCTTTCAGAGCCTCGTAGAGTTTTAGCACATGTGGTTGCTCAGGCTTTGTTATTTGGGGAGATTAAGGCCCGACAGTTTGATTATCCGTGTTTAGCGGAGCTTCGGGAGACAGTGGTGCGGGGTAGTGCCAAGGAGGTTGCCATTGGCGAGGATGGTGTTCTGAGACTTCAGGGCCGTTTATGTGTTCCTAATGTTGATGTCCTGAGGGCGAGGATTCTAGAATAGGCACACAATTCTCGATATTATGTTCATCCTGGTGCTAAGAAGATGTATCGTGATTTGAAATAGCATTCCTGGTGGAGGCTGATGAAGAGGGACATCGTGGAGTATGTGACTAGGTGTCTTAATTGCCATCAGGTGAAGTATGAGCACCAGAGGCCGGGAGGCCTACTTCCGCAGATGCCCATTCCTGAGTGGAAATGGGAGCGCATCACCATGTACTTCGTGGTTGGGTCGCCTCGGACTTTGCAGAAGGTTGACGCGGTTTGGGTCACTGTGGATATATTGACCAAATCAGCACATTTCATTCCTGTAGCCACTACATATACTTTTGAGAGGTTAGCCCAGATCTACATTCGGGAGATAGTCCGGTTGCACGGTGTGCCGGTGTCCATTATATCAGATTGAGGTCCTTCATTCACCTCGCATTTCTGGAGATCATTTCATAGTGAGATGGGCACCCAGATATGTCTCAGCACAGCATTTCACCCTCAGACTGATGGCCAGTCGGAGTGTACAGTTCAGATATTGGAGAACATGCTCAAGGCATGCGTGATTGACTTCGGAGGTCCGTGGGACTTCTTACCTTTGGTCGGGTTTGTTTACAATAATAGTTACCAGTACAACATCGATATGGCTCCACTTGAGGCTTTGTATGGTCGGTGATGTCGTTCCCCTTATTAGGTTGTTTGAGCCTGTGAGGCTACGTTATATGGTACCGACCTGGTGAGGGATGCTTTGGACAGGGTGAAGTTGTTTCTGGAGAGGCTCCGCACATCATAGTCCAGACAGAAGAGTTACACGGATCAGAGGGCACGTGATGTATCATTTATGGAGTGAGACAAGGTTCTGTTGAACGTCTCGCCGATGAAGGGTATTATGAGATTTGGAAAGAAAGGCAAGCTGAGCCCGAGGTTTATAGGTCCCTTCGAGGTGTTGAGGCGAGTTTGGGAGGTTGCTTTTGAGCTAGCCTTACCTCCTAGTTTATCATGAGTTCATCCGGCCTTTCATGTATCCATGCTTCGGAGGTACCACGCCGACTTCTCTGACGTGGTTAATTTCACCGCTATTCAGCTGGATGAGAGGTTGGGCTATGAGGAGGATCTAATTGCCATTATTGATAGACAGGGTCGCTAGTTGAGATCCAAGAGAGTTTCTGCAATGAAGGTCCAGTGGAAGGGCCAACCAGTCGAGGAAACGACATGGGAGTCCGAGGAGGACATTCGGAGCATATATCCGCACTTATTCAGCACTTCGGGTATGATTCTAGACTCGTTCGAGGACGAACGTTTGTTTAAGAGGTGCAGAATGTAACGACCCGATCGGTCATTTTGTGTTTTCAGACCCCGTTCCCCTAAATGATACTTCCCATAGCGGCTTATTGTGATTTATGACTTGCGGGGATTGGTGGTTCGGGATTCAGAAGCATTTAGAGTGCTAATGGGACATTTGGTTCCTTCAGGTTGGCCTTTAAGGCCAAGTTTGACTTCGGTCAACATTTTTAGTAGATGACCTCGGAATCGAGTTTCGACGGTTCTAGTAGCTTCGTATAATGACTTCGGACTTGGACGTATGTTTGGAATGTGTTTTGGATGACCCGGGAGCGTTTCGGCGCCCAATATTGAAATAAGAGTTCCTTAAGTCCATATTGTGGTTTGGGGCGTGTTTTCATTTTATCGGGGTCCGAACGGAATTATGAGACCGGGAATAGTTCTGTCATGTCATTTATGACTTGCCTGCAAAATTTGGTGTCATTCCGAGTAGTATAGGTTGGTTCGGCGCATTGTTAGTGAAGTGAAGAAAACTTAAAGTTCCTAAGTTTTGTTCTAGGGGTTTTGAGGTGTGATTTTGATTTTTAGCATTGTGGCGGGTGTTCCGAAGGCTCGGGTGAGTCTGTATTATGATTTGGGACTTGTTGGTATATTTGGACAGAGGCTCGGGCGGGCTTAGGTGCCTCTCAGGCACCAAACGAGGCCAAAAACCAGCTGAAGCAGTTGCTAGTGCACCTGATCTGGTGTGACCGCAGATGCGGTTTCCCAGTCGCAGGTGCGAGACCGCTACTACAGCCCAGGCCTCGCAGGTGCGACCCCTAGGTGGGTTGCCCAGTTATCGCAGGTGCGGGCTCCTTTCCCACAGGTGCGGAGCCGCAGGAGCGGACTCTAGGCCGCAGGTGCGAGCCCAGACCCTTGTCCCATTTTCCGCAGGTGCGAGTGGTTGCTCGCAGATACGAGACCACAGGTGCGGTCGTCGAGTCGTAGGTGGGTAAACCCCTATAGGAAGAAAGGTCTTTAAGTGTGGGATTATCTCAATCCCACTCCATTTTCTTCCACCATAGGCAATTGTGAGAGCTTGGAAAAGAGCCCCACGACCCAGCCACTGTGAGGTTAAATTCTATCATAAAGTTAGTTAATGCATGAATTCCTAGCTTACTTAACTACCTAATTAGTGAAAAATTAAGGATTTGGGTAGTAACCTAGGGCGTTCGAAAATTTAGAAAATTACTCGTGCATTGGCTATGATTTCATACAAAAATCATATATTAATGATCCTTACGCTATGGGTGAGTGTTTCCTTCAAGAATTTTTGAAATCCGAGCATGCGGGCCCGGGGTTGGATTTTGGGATTTCTTCAAGAATGATGAATTTGACGAAATAATAGGAGAATTTTATGCTTTGAGTATAATTTGATATATTTACGTAACGTTTGGTTAGCTTTGACCCGGGGAGTAGGTGCGATGCGAAGTGAGTCTCCTTTCTAACCTCGTATGAGGGAATTGTCCCCATAGGTGTTTTAAATGTTGTATGTGATAATTGTGGGAGCTACGTATGTACAAAGTGACGAGAGTCCGTACATAGCGGCTATTGTTATTATGTCCGGGTAGTTAGGCCCACATCATGCCTTGTGATTTACTTGATATGAAATATATGTTTAACAAATTAAATGTTACGTGCGGCTTATTTACCTGAGATCATTGAATTTGAGAAAAAATTGTAAGGAATTTCTTACTTAAAAGTAATTTAAAAAAGAATATTGTGTGTGCACATGACCGCTTCGCAATTTACATTCCGCGATCGGAGTGTGATTTTCCTCACTCTTATGGGAAGGGGTCATACGCCACGGTGGATTGGAAGATGCACTTATGGTTCGGGTCGTTCGATCCTCGGTAGTGCATAGAGAGTATTACTTTATGGCAAATATGCACTTTTGGTACGGGCCGTTCGATCCTCGGCAGTGCATAGAGGTCAGTACTTTATGGAAAGGTGCACTTATGGTTCGGGCCGTTCGACCCTCGGCAGTGGATGGACACGATTATCTTATGACTCCGGCCGGTTGTCCTTACCCTTTATGGGCATGATTTATTAGTTATTCAATTCATGGACATTGATTTGATAAATATTTGGGGGAAGGTGAAGTAGTAATTGTTTTATTCATTTCAAGTACTTCTTTGGATTTTAAGTGCCTTATATATATTTGCTGCTTCACTGCCTTTACATGCCTACCTTTTTCATCACATTTTTTAATTTATATTGTTGGACCTTAGTGAGTGTCATGTCGAGCTCTCGTCACTACCTCTTCGAGGTTAGGTGGGATACTCACTGGGTACATGTATATTTATGTACTCATACTACGGTTCTGTACTTAATTTTACAGGTTTTGAGGCTGGTGCATCTGGTTGTGAGACCGGAGCTTGATTCTCATTACAGACGAACCTGACTTCACGGTGAACTGTTTTCTCCTGGCGATCTCCGGCAGCACCATGGGGTTTCTTTTTCTTATTTCCCATGTATTTCTTTCATACAGTGGGACTGTATATTGTATCTTTTGTATATTATGTTAGAATGCCCGTAGGACTTGTGACACTAGTTCCTGGCACACATGTGATAGTTATCATGGAATAGGGGTTGGTATATACATTGGCTCACGCCTCCTCATGACTACTTTTGAACTGGCTAATTATCCTTGTCGATTTATGTTTTAAGTTTTAAAAACTGAGTATATATTGAAATGTTTAATTTAATAAGAAAGAACCCTTAGTAAATTGAGTGTTGGCTTGCCTGACCCCACCGTTGGGCGCCATCACGACCTAAGTTAGGATTTTGGGTCGTGACAGGTCTGTATCCAAATACATTAAAGAAAAAGAAAAGAAGACATGGAAGGAGAAATAAGGACTGCGAACACCGGCAGCAACTTCGTAAATCTATGATAATCAACTGTGCACGAGATCAACGCCCTCTGTATTCAGAAACACTTGGATATGCACACTAAGTGCAAGATGTAACGTGAGTATAACCAACTTAGTAAGTAACAATAATAAATAAGGAACTGAAAAATAGTAGCGAGCTATACAGGTACAATTCATTTCAGTAATCTCAGTAATGAAAGTAGACATGTTTCAATTCCGGTAATTTAAGTCAAATCAGTTACACATTACCAACTTCAGGTAAAATCGGATACAATATCTTCCAGAAATTTCGGAACTAGTGACATATATCAGCTAAATGCAGCAACAATAAAAACAAGTATAGCCTCTCAGGGAAACAGTCACTCAGTCTTTCAGAATACCTCAATCACTCGACTCTCAGCCCTCAACACTCTCACTCAATATGTACCTGCGCTCACTGGGGGTGTACAGACTCCGGAGGGGCTCCTTCATCCCAAATGCTATATCGCTGCGGCGTGAAACCTGATCTATAATACATAAATAGTCATAAGGCTCGTTGCGGCATGCATCCCGATCCATAAATAAATAAATAATTAAATAAATAAATATATATATATATATATATAGCCCTAAGGCTCGTTGCAGCGTGCAACAAGATCCATATACATTTAACCCTTAGGCTCGTTGTGGCGTGCAACCCGATCCATATGTATACTCCATAGCTCACAGCTCGACACTAAGGCCCTAACTCAGTAACCAACCTCCGTAGTCTCTCGGGCTCTCAGAAATCATACAAATCAGCCCAAAAAAGAGATAATAACATGTAGAAACAAGAAAAAAAGAAGAGACAGAGATATGATACGCAAGTAAAATCGTGACTGAGTACGAGACAGCAAATAGCAGTTAACTCAATAAGTACACGACCTATGAGGGCCCTAATAGTGACATCATGTAGCCTAAGCATGATTTCTATTCGACTTTACAGTTTCACGGGATGGACCAAGTCATAATTCCCCACGGTGCATACCCACACACCCATCACCTAGCATGTGCGTCGTCTCCAAAATAATAACATAACACAATAATCTGGGGTTTCATACCCTAAGATCCAGATTTAAAACGGTTACTTACCTCAATCCGCACAAAACTCTACTCCAAAGTTCCTTTGCCTCTCAAATCGGTCTATAAATGCCCCAAATCTAGCCACAAGCAATATGATACAATTAATATAGGCTAAAGCAATCAATTCCATAAGAAAAACATGAAATTATAAGCAAAAATCCAAAATTGGCTCAAACCGGCCCCCGGGCTCATGTCTTGAAATCAGACAAAAGTCATAAAACCCGAAAGCCCATTCACTCATGAGTTTAACCATACAAAATGTAT
The DNA here is from genome assembly GCA_005239505.1 of Nicotiana paniculata. Taxonomy (NCBI): domain Eukaryota; kingdom Viridiplantae; phylum Streptophyta; class Magnoliopsida; order Solanales; family Solanaceae; genus Nicotiana; species Nicotiana paniculata. The sequence goes on along the minus strand of ML349584.1, from coordinate 1,264 downwards.
CAAAATCTGACACCATTTGGTCATCCAAATCCCCAAAATTCACTCTCCAATTCTCTAGCTCTAAACCCCTACATTTCACCTCAAAAACTCCCCAACTAGGTGTAAAATCAGTGGGGAAAGATCATTATTGAAGAAAAATGAACACAAGGTGCTTACCTCAGTAATCACTTCAACATCCCTCTCAAAAACCTCCAAAATCTGAGCTCAAAGTGGTGAAAATGGTGAAAAATTTTGAAGTCCTGTATTTATATGTTCTGCCCAGGCACTTTGCACCTGCGGCCTCTCATCGGCACCTACGGAACTTCTTCTGCGGCTAAAACCCCGCATATGCAGAAACCACTTAACCAACTGACTCCGCTTTTGCAAGCGCTCGACCGCATCTGCGAACATCGCACGTGCGGAAAATTCCATTGCACCTGCGGAAACAGCCGCATCTGTGCCTTTTCTGCTCACCTCTGCGACCACCATGTGCGGGAGAATCTTCACACCTGCTATCCCTGCTCACCTCTACCTTGGCCGCTTCTGCAATTCTCTCCCCGCTTCTGTAGACTCGCACCTACGGTGCCCACTCCGCAGGTGTAGTTACACCAGTAACAGTAGCACTTCAGCTGCTTAACCAACTCAAAATCAAGTCCATTAATCACCCAAAATCAACCCGAGGCCCCCGGGACCTCAACCAAACATACCATCAAGTCCTAAATCACGATAAAAACTTAGTCAAATCCTCAAATAACCTCAAACAACAACAAAACATGAATTACACATGGATTCAAGCCTAATGAAATTTGAAATTTCCAAATTCTACAAACGAAGCCGAAACCTATCAAATCACGTCTGATTGACCTCAAAGGGAAAGGGCCTCTTCAGCTGGTGCATATTTTGCACACAAGCCATAAATGACACCCAAAACCTACTCCGATTTCCGAAAATCATATCCGACCCCGATATCAAAAATCTCACTCTCGGTCAAACTTGCCAAAAATTTCAACTTTCGCCAATTCAAGCCTAATTCTTCAACGGACCTCCAAATCACATTCCGGACGCGCTCCTAAGTCCAAAATCACCTAACAAAGCTAATGGAACCATCAAAATTCATATCTGAGGTTGTTTACACATAAGTCGACATCCGGTCGACTTTTCCCACTTAAGCTTCCAATTAAGAGACTAAGTGTCTCAATTCACTCATAATTCACTCCGAACCCTGTGAACAACTATTTTTTGGCCACACCCAAATTCTATACTATTTTCGATGTAAATATTAATC
>ML349582.1:0-29727 GCA_005239505.1 Nicotiana paniculata | reverse complement strand
CCAGATTTATATTTGCAACGCCTGTTTAGTCTTTATAGAAGACATAGTTGAGCGTGATCAACCACCAAACATTTTGCGATATAAAGTGTCATGAACTAGGCAATACCGTGCAGCTTTTCGTCGAAGTGCTTGAGCTTCTTTCTTATCCTCAGGCACGGTACCATTCTACAAAAAATTTACAATTTCATTTCTCCAATCCCAGGTTAGATTATTAAATATTACCTTGTTATGTTCATGGTCGATTGTTGAATGAAATAAATGTATCACAATAGCATTTTCTTTATTCGTTACATCTGTAACTGATGCGAGGTTAGCTAACGCATCCGCTTCTGCGTTTTCTTCTCTGGGTATTTGCATGATCTTCCATGACTGAAATCGCCTCACTAGGTCCCGTGCCTTTTCCAAATATTGTTGCATTCGAGTTTCTCTGGCGGTGTAAGTCCCCTACATCTGATTTACCACCAGTTGAGAGTCACTTTTGATCATGATCTGCTCTATTGAGAGTTCTCGTGCTAATTCAAGTCCTGCAATGACAGCTTCGTACTCCGCTTCATTGTTAGTGAGAGGATAACATTTAATAGCTTGCCTTATCTTTTCACCCGAAGGTGGTATCAAGACAATGCCTAAACCGGCTCCTTTAACATTAGAAGAACCGTCAGTAAATAAAGTCCATGTTCCTGGATTAGCTCCAGTAAAAATCTGTAATTCCTTTTCTACTTCAGGAATTATGTTAACATTAAAATATGCGACAAAATCAACTAAGACTTGAGACTTTGTTGTTGTCCTAGGTTTATAAATGATGTCGTATTCGCTTAGTTCTATTGACCATTTAGCCAGTATGCCTGAAAATTCATGTTTATGCAGGATATTTCTTAAAGGATATGCAGTTACAACAGCAATTGGATGACACTGAAAGTATGGTCTTAACTTCCTAGCTGCCATGACTAGAGCCAAGGCTAATTTTTCTAGATGGGGGTATCTAGTTTCAGCATCCAGTAAGGATTTACTTACATAGTAAATGGGAGATTGCTTATTTTTTTCTTCCCTTACGAGGACTGCACTCACAGATATTTCTACAACAGCAAGATTAATATACAGTCTTTCTCCTTCCTTTGGTTTGGATAGTAGTAGGGGGATTTGATAGGTAGGCCTTCAATTTTTTGAGGGCCTGCTGGCATTCTTCGGTCCATTCGAACTGATTCTGCTTCTTTAATACTGAGAAGAATTTGAAAATCTTCTCTAAAGATCTTGAAATGAATCTTCTTAAAGCTGTGATCCTACCTCTCAGCCTTTGAACTTCGTTTTTGCTCGTGAGTATATCAGGTATTTCTTCAATAGCTTTAATTTGAGCAGGATTTACTTCAATGCCTCTATTTGATACGAGAAAACCCAAAAACTTACATGATTCGACGCAAAAGACGCACTTTTCTGGATTTAGTTTCATGTTATACTTGCGGAGGATCTCGAATGTAGCTGAAAGATGTTGGAAGTGGTCTTCATCCTGTGTTGACTTCACCAACATGTCATCAATGTATACCTCCATTGTCTTCCCCAGATGTTCCTGGAATCGACTTACATTCGACCTCGTTCAAATTTAATTTTAAGTCTACATTCGACCTCGCTCGAATCGACTTACATTCGACCTCGCTCGAATCGACTTACATTCGACCTCGTTTGAACTTATTTTTAAAGTCTACATTCGACCTCGCTCGAATCAACTTACATTCGACCTCATTCGAATTTATCTTTAAAGTCTACATTCGACTTCCCTCTAATCGACTTACATTCGACCTCGTTCAAATTTATTTTTAAAGTCTAAATTCGACGTTGCTCGAATCGACTTACATTCAACCTCGTTCAAATTTAATTTTAAGTCTACATTTGACCTCGCTCGAATCAACTTACATTCGACCTCGTTCGAATTTATTTTTAAGTCTACATTTGACCTCGCTCGAGTCGACTCACATTCGACCTCGAACTAACTCAACTCACAATCGACCTAAGTGAAATCGCAACCAAGGCAATAAATCAAGAAAAACACTCAAAAGGAAAAACAAGGAGTTCAAGAGCAAACAACAAAAGTATTATCATTCCAAAAAATCATCTTACAAGGGACAAACGAGTGCCCGCGAAACAAAAAGGAGACAAGAAGAAGAGAACAAAAAATATAAAGGTAAGCATACTACTCGGTCGCAGCCCCCCATCGTCATCGCCACCAGCGCCCTCACCACCGGAGTACTCATCATCATACCAAGCACCAGTCTCGAGCCCATCCAATTCATCTTCACCATCATCCATGCCAGGCGTACTGGGGTCGTAGCCACAAGCGTCACAAGCTGCACGTGCCTTAATACAGGCATCCTCGAATTCTGCCTCAGAAGCTTTCCTGGCCGTCATCAAAGCCCTATATATGTCATGCTGGGCCTCAGCATGAACCCATTTCTCGTACAAATCCCGTGACACACTAGGGTAAATGGAAGCATGGGAGGTAGACATCTAGGCCTGTTACTGCACCTTCTCGGCATTAAGGACGGCAATCTGCTCGTTCAGATTCGAGACCTCTACTTCTAGACCGTCGGTCCTCTCTTCAAGCCTCACCTATTTAAGCGCAGATGTCTCTACTTCACTAGCCTGCTCGGACCTGAAGACGGGGAGGATACCCGCTAGTGCCACCGCTTTCACCAAAGCATCAGTTCTATCTTTCTCAACTCTCTCCAACTCCGCAACTTTGGCAACTAACTCATCCCTCAAGTCGTTGGCCCCAGCTTCATTTTGCTCAAGCTCGGCCCATAAGTCTGCCACCCGAGCCTGGAGGTCGACGCATTTCGGCCACGACCCCCTTGATCACCTCGAGCTCATCATCTTTGGCCTTCAATGCCCCTTCAATCTCACTGCACCTGCCAATGGCCCTCACCAGTTCACCATCCTTATCCTTCAACTCCGCGTCCTTTTGTTTCAGCTCATTCTGGAGAGTTTGGAATTGACCGTCCTCACCAATTATGCTGACCAGTGCTCGGTGCTTGGTACGTTACTCTCTGTATTTTGAGTCCATCCTCTTATAAATAGTCGCCCTCTTCTCCTCCCTACGGGCGCTCTCGATCTCCAGAATGAGAGTCTGATAAGCAAACGAAGAGAGATCAGCAAAGACAAATAACATAAAGGAAAGAAGAAAGTGAAACGCTAAAAAAGAACTTACTCGCAGGGCCATCCCATAAATGCCTAGTGATAGGTCTGTGTCCTTCAATGTCTGCAGCCTCTTGTTCTCGGAGTCCATGCACAAAACACGAAGAGAAGCGAGAGAGCGTACTTCGAATAACAAAAATATTTACGAACACAATTCCACTACTCAGGAAACCTGTTGGGGTTCGCCAATATGTGCTCGATTTTGATGAAGAAATAGTTGAACCAAAACCGGTGGTTCATCCATCCCCGACACCAGCCCCTTGGTTCTGTGGTGGCGAAGGTGAATCATTGTGCCCCTATAGAAGCTCGATATGAAAAGATGCAGCATGTGGTAGATAGAGACTTCGCAGCCGGCCAGCTCTGCAAACTTCGTCAACATGAGGAAGACCTTATAAAGGTAAGAGGAAAGTTGCACCGGGAAGACGCCGTAATAACGGCAGAACTCCTACGCCAACAGAGGAAGGGGAAGAGAATATCCCACCTGGAACGGGTAGGCATAAAATGCATAGTTCCCAGGCCGGTTAATTTGAATCACGTCATCCCCGGCCGAAACCAGGTCAACGTGAGCAGGAATGTCGTACTTGGCCCTAAGGGCGGCAAGATTCTTTGCCTCCTTCTCAGACCTCGCAGGCTCGGGATCATGGAAGGTTCCTTCTAGAAGTCAGACCTGGAAGTGGGGTTACGGGGAACGACCTCCTCCACATTGGGGAAGCTCTCGTCCTCTATAATCATAGGTTCTCCGCCACCGGAGGGCATGGCCACCGATAATGGAGTAGGGTCAGAGACCCGTCTCAATGTTGAGAGCCACGTTAATCATTTTTCGATAATGTGTATACGGCTGAGCGGGGAATAAAGAAGGGTGGTGACGGCGGAAGTTGTAGGGAGCAAGAACACAGGAAGAATAAGAAGAAAAAGCAAAGTGCAGGGGTGAAGAAACCATAGAATGCAAAAGTTTCATTGAGAAGCCTCCCCCCTTATTTATAGACAACCAGGGCACCCGACCCGGTGTAAATAACCGTCAGTGGACCTAGAATCGAGGCGACAGAGGCTCAAGAAATGATGTTGTGCATTGGGAAGATGCACAATGATGACACATGCGGCTATGATGTCACCCTGCACTGACCTCATTGATCACAACCCTCAGAATGACACGTCACTATCTCGATGATAATCACTTTTGCTCGGCCATCACGTCGGTATTTCTCTAGAGCTATTGCTGATAAAGTTCGCTCATTGAGGTCGACTAGAAGATGACCTCAATAAGCGCAGGGACTAACTGTATGGATCAAAATTCGACTGAGGAAATTCAGCGAATATGAATGACCAAGTGTGAAAGTTATGGCCGAGGTCGACCAGGGCCCAAGAGCGAGGAGTCGCCGAGCAAGACGTCAAGGCCGAGGTCGAATAGAGGAGCACATGAGCAACGACTAGAATAGTCTTGGAATTACCAAAAGAAATATTCAATCGAATATTCCTCTAGCTGTACTTTTTAAGGTTTTTTAGGGATATATCATATAAATAGTAAAAGATAGGGAGCAAAAAAGAGGATTGGGACTTTGATAAGAACTTTTGTAAGAAGTTGACTCTGGAAGAGAACATAAAAGCTTACTTTTCCATAGTGATTGATTCCATTGTTTATTCTGTCTTTCCACTCACACGATCTGAGAAAACTTTATCCATTTTTATATTCATTTGTCACACGTGGTTGTCAGAAGCAAGAATCATCAATTTCATTCAATATTTGGATGAATCGTTCTTCCTATTTACTTACTGCCATTTTTCATTTTTATTGCTCTTTATTGTCCCCACATTCATTCTCAAAAGTTTCATTTAATAATCTGATAATTGATTCAAACCACTAGTGGACGCTACTGTTAACACTTCACATTCTCTACCTATATTTTTTTTTAAGTAAATATACCACTAGGCAGGCTGCCTAGTGGCTAATATATTAATAATAGTCCCATAATTTGAGTCCAAATTACAAGATGTCCAAAGAAATATAGAAAATAACTGCTACTACTAGCTAATGCTAACAAGAGTAAAACTAATCTAGCTATTACAAAGGAATGGGATATATTCCTCCATGAAGTAGTGTAAGTGAATCCAATAACCAAGGGCAAATCAAGTAGCACATCCAAGCTCTCACCAGGAACCAGGTAATGCATTCCATAGGATATGATCCTAATGGACAAGGTAAATGTGGGCTCCAAACAATCACACCACTGAAATGAAGCTATCAAAGATTGAAAGAACCATGTGTAGCAATGCCTCCTCACCATTATTTTCCTTATAACTTTGAGGTTGTAAGGGATATGGGCCTTGTTAAGATTGATCAATCTCTTCCCTGCACTAGGCAATTTAGAGAATGAGCTAAAGTTTATTATACCTGCAAAAGAAAAAATTATGTTAGTTAAAAAATCTGTCAGTGAGTTGCCTTCTCTCAGTACATGTTGGAATATCACATTGAAACTCTCCTTAATCCCTTTGATATTTTTCATCCCCTTTCCACTATTTCATGGTGTTTCTAATTCACTTTCAATGATCCTCTTCATTACTAGAGAACCAGTCTCTACAATAAGAGGATGTAGATGTTGTTCAACACAAAATGATAGCCCTTCAACAATTGCTTTAGCTTCTGTCACAATATTTGTTGTATCTTCAATTTTTTCTGCCCTAGCAAACACCAAATCACCATCACTATTCCTCACACAAAAGCCATACGAACTTGGTCCTGTATTGCCCCTTGAAGCACCATCAGTGTTACATTTGATCCAGCCTTCATAGGCTGACTGCCAAGCCACTCTCTTGGTTACAACATATGAATCATGTCTGGCCATAGTAATGGAATGTGTTGCCCATTTTTTTGACCCATGTACATTTTTGACCCCTCCCTTCCCATCTACCCTCTTCTTATGAAGATTTGAAGATCAGAAAAATGAATAAACAGAAAGAAAATATATCGAAGCCTAAAAGTATCTTGAAACTGTAAACATGAACATAAAGAACTTTGAGGATTTATATATCTAATGATGAACCATGTAAAAAGTTGTATCCACATCCTACACAACCCCCCGCTGGCCACCGCTGCCGCCTTCACCTTTATCAAAACAGCCACTGCTTCACCAGTCCAACACCTTCTTTCACCAATTTATGACAAAAAATAGATTGTTTGAAATTATATGTGGGAAAGTTCACTTCTTGAAGAGTAAATATCTCTTGCTTTATCGGTGTAATTTTTTGAAAATCAATCTGATGACTATTTGTATTAGTAAATTTTAGGGGATTCCCTCTGATTTTAAATGGAAGAAGACTGTGTTTCTCAAACAGACATGGAGATAAAGTTGTCGGCAGGCTCTGCCACAACAACCACCATATTGCTCCACCCCTCTCTCTCTCTTCCTCCCCTCTTCCTCTCACTTCTCAGCCTCACAAAATCGCACAATCAAGAACATAATGTCACCGGGGACTTAGCTGGAGAACACCGACCACCGAAAAATCCAGTGGCGAAACTTTGACCAGACTTAGCTGGAGACGCCAACCCCCATTAATGTTATTTCTCTTATACTTTTTCTCTTCTATACTTTTTCTCTTCTGTTTCAGGGACCTAGATCTGAAGAACTTTGACCAGATTTCAACCATTTATTCAACTTCGACTAACTATTGGTCTTCTTTAATCGGTTAAGAAGACTAATTAATGGGTTCTACTATAATTTAATTGCGTCAGGCAGGTTTTTAAAAATGTGTTCATATTTGTTTAGTTGGCAAATTATTATGGGGTCCCAAGTGCCACGTTGGACATCTGTTAGGGTCAGTGTTTTAAAAGGCATTTTCGGGGCGAGACCTGGGGAGAGGCGCACCAAAAACGCCTCCGGGGGATGGTGTGGGGCGAAAGTTTCAAGAGGTGTACGCCCTGGCGTTCGGGGCGCATTTTTTTAGTGAGGCGTAAGCCCCAAAAAAATTTCCAAATTAAAACAAAATTTATTGAATAAGTCCCTCGTATAATACCCAAATTCTCAAAATTCAACTTTGTAATTACTCATAAGTTTTAAAAAGGAACTGAAAATATATTAAATTTAAAAGTTAAGATCTTTTTTATTGATTGAAGCCCCAATTCATAGTCTTTCCCATTTCTTTATCTTGTCCGCTAGTTTGCTAATAACTCCCAAAAGCAACGAGTATTCATTTTTTTTTCTACAAATACAAAGAGAACTCCATTCTCCTTCATACCAACAAGTTCAAAGTTCAAATTTCAGGTTAGTCATCCTTTTTGTTCCTTCATGTAGAAAACTTTATTCTTTTCGACTCAAGTTAAGCTTCTAAGGAGCGTATAGTTTTCTTTATTTTTTATGCAATTTTACTTGTTTATAAATATTTGTTGTAATTATATTATTTTATAAAATACTAAAATTTAAATGCTTATGGGGCTTACGTCTCGCTGAGGCATATGTAAAACGCCTCGTCTTACGCCCACGCCTTTTAAAACACTGGTTAGGGTTAGGGATAATTTTATTTACTATATTAACGATAAGGATAATTTTAGACGAAATGTAGAAACAGATATAAACGTGGCTAATTATCCAAAGTAAAGGGACAATTTAAGCCTTTTTCCCTTGAATCAAATATAACTTCTTCTTTTTTTTGCTAATAAAATATGACTTGAATTCACGTAGACAAAATCAGAAAATAGTCAATTATTCAAGGATCAATTTTATTAGGAAAAAAAGGAAAATTAACAACGAAATCTGTCACCTAAACAAGTGCAAGGTAGTAGTTAGGAGCGTACCAAGCGGTATCGTACATAAATAATAATAAATAAATAAATAAGCATTATCTAATATCATTTTTCCGTAAGTTGAAAGCCTAGGCCCAATGGCTTAAATGAATATTATTGCAAAAGGAAGTACACAACAACAACAAGAAGTGGAGCCTGAAAAGGGTAATGTGTAAGCAGATCTTACCTCTACTTTATAAAAATAGAGGGAGATTGTTTCCAATAGACCCTCGACTCAAGAACAACAAAAGGAAGCAATAACCAATTAATAGTTGTTAGCACCTAAATTTTACTATATTCGAATTTTTTATTACTTTTTAGTATTTAAATATTTTAAAAGTTTAATCTTGATATTTTAACTTTTATTTCACCTTTATAAATTTTATTTAAGAAAATTAAAATCACAAAAAATAGTTATTTTTAGAAGTGCGATTTTTTTTTCACTTGTAAAAGAAAATTCATAAAAATGATTTCTTTTAAACTTTGTAGTATTAAATTAGCTGGTAGTTTTGTAATTCTTCGTGAGTGACTTTATTTAATTGTTCATGATTTAAAATCTTTAGCTAGTATTTTAATTTGGTATTTTATTTCACCTTTTAAAAGAGATTTGAAAACAAAAAAGAAAGAACAAGAGCCAATCAAATTATGCCGAAGATGCTTTCCGATCCACTTTCCATACTAATAGCCCGTTTGGCCAAGTTTTTTCTTGGGCCAAAAAAATATTATTATTTTTTTTGCCAAAAGTACTTTTGGCCAAAAATTGAGGTGTTTGGCCAAACTTTTGGAATGAAAAAAAGTGCTTTTGAGGAGAAGTAGAAGCAGAAGCAGTTTTTGAGAAGCAGAAAAAAGTAGCTTCTTTCCAAAAGCACTTTTCTGAGAAGCACTTTTGAAAAAACTACACTTAGAAGCAGTTTTCAAAAGCTTGGTCAAACACTAATTATTGCTTAAAAGTATTTTTCAAATTAATTAGCTAAACACAAACTGCTTCTCACCAAAAATTTATTTTTAAAAATACTTTTAAAAAAAATATTTTTTAAAATAAGTTGATTTTAGAAGTTTGGTCAAACATGCTCTAACTCACGTGCCCTCACTATTACATTCTCTCTCGTGCATGTTTTATTTGATAAAATTCATATATATGCACTCATTTTTATTTTTACTTTTTGATAAGATTCTTTCTCAATCACAAGTCACTTAATTTCTTTTGCTTGCTAATTCTTAACCCATAGCACCTACACACGTAAATTAGTCATCCAAATATTCCCACAAGAGCTGTAGAGTAATTGTTATCCAAACACCTTACTTTAGGGATAGAATGGACATTCTCCACAATTCTTGGAGAGCCAGAATAACACAACAATACATTACACCGGGGAGGAGGGATTGAGAGATATAGAGCACCAAAGAAGAATAGAGTAGCAGCCTCAAATCCTCTTCTTCCTCCATGAAACCCAACTGAAAACCTCCATTAAAACCAGTAGTGAGCACCAGGCCACTAAAATCCAGCTGAAACAACATCAAAACTCCTCCATCGAACTACCAAAAATCCGCAAAACGACCTGCCAAACTCCCGTCAGAAAGAGCCCAAAAACGAGCTCGAATCCACCTTAAAAATGACCTCAAAACAGCTCCAAGACGAGCTGAAAAACTGTTCCAAAACCAGCATTGAACCACCACCAAATCTGCCGGCCCCAAAGCCTCCCTAAAACCAGCTCAAATGAAGCTCCAAAAACGCAGTTAGAACAGCCCGGAAACTAAGCTCAAAACTGACACTAAACCAGCCCCAAATCAGTTGTGTTACTGCTAGAAAATCAGTCGCGAAACAGCCTTGAAACACCTCCATAAGGTCATCAAAATACCAGCCCAAATCCATAGTCAATCTCGACCTCAAACCAGTCTCATTCGAGTTTAGCTGAGGCATCCGATGCAAGGTTCTTTCTTCTTTGTTTGCGGATCTGATTCGTCATGGAGGCTCGACATTCGCTGTTGTATTATCTAGCTTGCTTGGAAGTTTTTTTCAATCAATATATTAAAAGAAAGTTTTCTTGAAGGTCCGTTTTCTTGTTTCATTGGATTTTTCAATTCACGAATCTTAGGATTTGCTTTTGGATGAATAATCCTGTGCTTGAATGGTTGTTATTTTGAGTCTTCTTTGTGTGTTATCGATCTTAACTGATTCATGAGACCAATTTGAGTAGATAAGTTGCTTCATTAGTGATTATTCTCTGTTAAGTAGTAATATTATCAGAGATTAACTTTTGGATTCTTATGGTCATGAATCATAATATTTACTCCTCTTGGTCTCAAGAACACTGAATGCGTTATGGTTGATTAACGTTAAAATGTAATATTGTTCACTAGTTAATTAATAGATTATCGTTAGGCATAAGGAAAATGTTGTTTGGATTAGCCGACATGGCTTTGAGTTGAAGATATAAATTTTGAATGTGGACTTCTATAATTGCCTGCAACCCCTTAAACTTGTCCCCTTTTCCATTTAGGCACTTGAACTAAATCTTGTTGCTATTGAACACTTTATCTTGTAAGAAACTGTATCTATTAAACCCCTCACAAAGAGCTGACCCTAAAATCTAAATGCGTAGAGTATACACACAGATGACATGGAATAAAACCAATAAAGAAAAGGCACGTCATCAAAAAAAATTGAAAGAAGGAAAATCGTGGCTCTTCGTAATAATTACACAAACTTATGTGGCAAAGGGCGGATCTAGAATTTTTAACATGAATATATTACTAAAAATAAGGAGATAAAAATGTACCTAGTGGGATTTGATCCCTATATACTTTTTAGGGAATAACTCAACATTCAACCAAGTACACCATTCAATCTTCTTAAAACATGAGTGTCAATAGTTAATATTATACCTATTTCAGAAAATATATATATAAAATATCTAATTTTAGGGAGCGATCATGGGTTCACGTGTCCCATAATTAAGCCTATAAATCCGTCCTTGTTCTGTGGTGATAAGTCTTGAGAGGCGACGATGCCACCGTAAAGGCACTTGACTGAGCGGCATAAAAGGATCACAACCGACGACCTCCAGCCACTTTAGGGGTGTTCGTCAGTCGGTACAGCACGATTTTTAGACATTTCAGTTCGGTATTTTTGGTATTTGGTTTCTTAAAATACTATACCAGTACCATACCTAATTAAATTCAATATGGTTCGTTTTATCTCCTTTTTTGGTAACTTCGATTTATTCGGTTTTCTGTTTCTTCGGTTTGAATATTAACTAGTACATAGAGTCATAGACGGAAATATTCTTAATTAAAGTACTCGAAAGTACAAAACTAAAATTTTTTGTCCAAAACTAACAAATACCAACCCGAAGAGTGAAAACTGTATATAAAAGAATAAATTTGATTATTTGAAATGTCTCATTATTTGATTAGAGTTAATTGGTGAACTTAGAAAATCAAAAAAAGTAAAAAATTTAAATTTCTTATCTTTATGTTATTACTAATAATATGTATATTGTGTAATACAATATATATTTTGATATGATATCGGTATTTCGAAATTTTATTCTAAATTACCTAATATCAATTTTTTTAAAAACTTAAACTAAATACCATACCGAATATCAAAATTTTTGATTTCGATACAGTAATTTAATACACGACCTTAAGACACCCTATCGCTATTAGCAACTCCGGCATCCACCACACGACACCACCTCCACCAACAACAATTGGTCCCTCTAGCACTGCACATCCCAGAAGTTCAAACTCATCTTCCATATTTACAAAAGTTGGGGCAATTTCAGAAGACCCAGTTATCAAATAACCATTAGATATATAAAATGTGAAGAAGAATCGATTATTAATGAGATCCTAGTATCAAAATAGTATTCTTTCAATTCTCCAATTGGGTTATTGATCTTCCTACAAAAATGAACTTTTGGTGTATTTAACTTGGTTCTTATTAGGTTCCGGCCTGGTTTGAATGTGAAATATTGTTGAAATTGAATACATGTGGCTTCCCCAATTCAACCTATGCATTTTCATAATAAATCTTCCTGCTTTTGTCCTTTTTCACTTTTTTGTTTCTATGCTTTTTGGTTTCTGATACATGATGAATAGAAATGGTGATGGTGGAGTTGGACGGTAGTTTCCATTGTTGGTGGACCGTGGCCTTTTTGATGGTTCAAAATAATGAGAATAGTGACTATTGGGGCGGATCTAAAATTTTAAGTGTACGAGTTCCTAAAAATATTTCAAGTTAATATATAATAATAATTAGATTAATGAACTGAATTTCAAGCTATATATTTTTATATATTTAATAAAAAATTTCATGCACATATAAAATCTAAATAAAACTTACTGGTTTACGGGCACTCGCACATATTGTGTTGGATCCATCCCTGAGTGACTATAATAGTAGAGGTGGGGAAGATGGTGTTGGAGCTAGTGTTATGGTAGCGAAGGCATGGCAGCAGATTGGAAATGGTGGAATGAACATGGCACTTCACGCTCTCAAAGGAGGTGAATTACACTCACTTTGACATGTCAGCTAACTTGTGTCTAACTGATATTTCCCGTTCTAATTTATTTGAACGTGTTTGACTGGACATAAATTTTAAGAAAAATAAAAAGATTTAGAATTTGTGGCCCAGAATATTTGTATGGTTATAAAAACTTCTCATTAAATGTAGAATTGTAAGTTTAAGCTAAATTATTTTCATTTAAAAAAAATCATTCTTTTTTGAACTGATCAAAAAGAAAATAGATTCACGTAAATTAAAATAGAAAGAGTACATTTTTAATTGAGTTCAGGTGTTCAATAGAAACAAAGCTTAGAATAAGTGCCCAAATAAATAAATAAAAATAGACAAGTTTAAGGGACACCATATGTATTCAGCCTAATAGTGGACGGTAGGAGGCTTTTAAGAAGGAGCCAGAATCTGGTTTGACATTACTTTGGAAATTTGGGCTTTAAAATGATGTTTCAATATTAGGGATAATTGGGCCAACGTTAATAATGATCAGCTGGGCCTAATTTTGTAAATAGATAGAAGGATTAGTTACCTTCTATAGCATAGGTTGATACCTTATTTATTTTAAATAAATACCTTTTTAAAAAGTTATATTTTATAGCTATCTTTAGATTTTTTATAGCCAAATATCTATTTATGGTCACCTCCTACCCTTAAGCCATAAAATAAACTTTGTATTATTTTTCTCTCTCATATCCCCTCAAATTTCTCATATCCCCTACCCCATATCTACTCTCTCTACTTCCCGATGTCTTCTCCTCTGCCAGACGCTGGAGAAATTGCCACCGTCACCGTTCGACTGTGGCCGTTATTCATTGATACCCGCCCTCAGCCTCCCAATCTCATTTCTGACGCAACATATCGGATCAACAAAAACCTCCGTTATTTCGCCAGTAATTAAGTGCTAATCGTCGGCAACCGGAGGCAACGGTGATAGAGAGCGAGGCCGGATACTGATGTTACTTCAACGAGACGACATTAGGGTTGTTCTTGAACAAAGACGACGAAGTTGGGGGTTGAGCAACTTGAATTTTCTATTAATATATTTCAATGTATCTCGCTCTATTTCCTGTATTTAATTGTCTTTTTTTTCATTATATTTCAATGTATCTTGCGGTATTCTATGTATTTTATTGTATTCATTATCTTTTTTTCATTGTATTTCAATATATCCCGCTGTATTCTATGTATTTCATTGTATTCACTGTCTCGTTATATTCCATGAATGTATTCATATATTTTTTCAATTAATATAATTTATGCATTCAGATGTATTATATAATTTCTCTGAAGATTGCTATGCTTTTGGGGTATTTTTCGGTTGAGAATCTTTTTTATAACTGGAAATACAAAATTTGTGTGTTATAATTGAGTTTGTTGAGTTATATTAGGAGTCTATTATGTCAATTGATTCACTTTCCGTTTAAAAATAATGTAATCCCCTGTTTCACGTCGTGAACACAATCGAATACAGTGGAATACAATAATCTGTCCAGCTGTAATTCCCTATTTCACGCTTAGAAATGCTACTATATTCATGAATACAGTAGCTTAAATGTACCGAATACACTCTAAAAATTTTGAAAATATAGCTATAGGAAGTAATATAGTAAATTGTAGCTACAACTAGCTAATAACCACTAAACAATAGTGGTTTGTAAAAATTTCTCTAGATAGAATAGTAAGAACTTTTAAGTTGTAAATAACTTCTAGTGATTAAATCTAGAAGAATTAACTCAAATAGCCGTCCATCCAATTTCTTAACTAAAAATAGCTGGTGGATGTATAATATATGCATAGTTTATGTATTATATGTGTGTAATTATGTATATTCAATGTATAATATATGTATATGGCTAGAAAAAATAAACAATAAATATGGCTTGCTATTTATGTAAAGATCCCTTAAACTATCCTTTTCCACAATTTTACTTCCATAATTCACATGCCTCACAATAATCTCAAACTTAGATAATAACTCATAAGTGCATTAGAATACTTTAGGCGTGCTTAATTATCAAATCATCGTGATTATGTATACATTCACATGACATAATTACGATTCCCAAATTAAAACCAAGATATGCCTAGATGAAACAATCTTAACAATAATAAAGTATTATTAGTTGTGTACACGTACGAGTGATGTGATTTTGACACACCAAACAAACGGATACACACACATGTGAAGATTCGTTTCAAAGATAAGTCCATAATTATAATAACCAAGTAACCTAAACACGGTAAAAGATAAATATATATAAAATCCTTAAAACATGTAAAATCTTCAAACTAATCAAGCCAAGTATAAATTGTTAAGTGACAGTGCTAAAATCACAAAACTCGGGAGTGCTTTACACTTTCTCCCGGGTTCACAAAATTCCTTACCGGTCTTTTGTATCTCGCAGACCGTAATCAAAACTTCCCTGAATGGGGATTAAATAAAACCAGTGAATTGGAATTTCGTAATTAAATACTTTCAAGTGGTGACTCTTTAAAATTAATTAAAACACAATTCTATGTTAAATAATGTCACTTTAATTGGAATATTTCTTTCTTTCCACAATCACCGAAAAAAAGGAGGCGGTGACAATAGCAACAACAAGGTGAAAGGCAATGGCAGCAAACGGCAAAATATGTAATAACCAAAATCAAGGAATACGAGAATTTAAGACTAGTGTCAACTACTGGTAATAGTAACGCATTATGTAGTAATAAGGAACTAGGAATAGGAAAATACAAGACTAGTGCTAATACTACTAGTAGAAAAAGGATAATTTCTCGACACAAAATTTCATGAGCGCAAAACAAAACACATAATTAATACTCGCTAATCAAATATAGTATAGTAAATTATCGTCTCCACAAAGATTGAATTCAATCAGTGTTTGAATAATCTTTAGTTAATTACTATCCATGAAAATTAACACTTGATTTGAATGATTATCAACTGCAATTAGCTACTAAAATTTAAGCAATTATCAATTGATGATGGAGGACAAGAGTTGAGCAACACAAGAATATCACTGAGAGAAATATGGTAAATGACTAGACAGGTGTAAGATAATTGATTTGGGGTCCAATTCTTGAATTAGTTCACTATATAATATTGTTGATTCTCACGAATTCACCAGATAATTAGATTACACTCGACGTTAAGGTTCCTCTTTCGATTAAATTACTTTAACTTTTAGAAATAATCCAATTGAAGCACAATGAATAATTGCAATGAACATCACGATGCTTTCGGTCTAAAGGGTAACTTCTCACGAATATTACCTAGTTTGATTAACAATTCAAGAGGCTCTTTCAATTACCTAGTTGAATCACGAATTTAAACTAGAACATAAGATGAAAAGAAATTCAATATAAAACTCCTCTTTTGATTAAGCCAAATACTGAACAACTTCACAATATTATTTCAAACTCCTTCAATTAAGTCAAGCAATTGTCTAGAATCGAATCCCTAATCGAATTATAATACACCAAGTTTGTCAACACCCAAATAAAAACTACTCCACAGCAATGGAAATATTCATCTTAATAAGGTATAAAGACATTGAAAACATAAATTCTAATGATTTGATACACACTCTCGTATTGCATCGAGTGTTGGTTGAAATCTTGATGAATTTTTGTGTCTTCTAGCCTTAGTTGCTTCTCAAATCTTTCGTAGGTCAAAAGTCACCTCAAATCATATTTTTGGTGTATTTATACCATGTAGAGACGGATCTGGATGAAACTACCCTTTCCCAATTGAATTGGAAAATTACTCTAAGTAAATTACAAGGGTGCAGAGCGCCTCGCGGCATTCCATGCGCCGCGTTATTGGGCATCTTCAGAGAGCAGATTCTGACAAGCTTTTCCCAATTAAATTGTCGTGCCGCGCCGCACCCCATGCAGAGCGGTAGTGCTTTCTTCTTAGAGTGTTCCTTTTTACTAATCTTTTGTTATCCGAACTTGGTCATCGACCCCTGAACGAGATCCCAGTTTAATTCCTTGGGCTTTTACTCATACATCAAAGTTCCAATTCGTTTGATTCAGCTCCAAATTAACTTTTTAACTCGGAATCATACCTTCAAGGCATAAAACACGTAATAAGTGCAAATCACCATCATTTAAGCTCAAACACAAGCAAAATGCAGTAATTAGAGTGTACAATGTAGCTAAAATATGAGTTTCTAGCCTACCATCAACTATCTGTCAACCCACAACCTTAATTCTAGACATCCACACTTTTCTGTTGAGGGTCGTGTCCTCGGTAAGCTGAAGTAGTGTCATATCCTGCCTAATCACCCCTCCCTAGTATTTCTTAGGACTCCTTCTACCCCTCATCTGACCCCCACACTCAACCTCTCACACCTCATGACCGGGACATCGGAGCCTCTCCTCTTTACATGCCCAAACCATCTCAGCCTCGATTCCCGCAACTTGTTCCATAGGAGCCACACCCACCTGGTCCCTAGTGACTTCATTCTTGATCTTTTCTTTCCTAGTATTCTCAAACATCCAACTTAACATCATCATTTCTATTATTTCAAAGGGAAGTGTAGGTTAAATTTTTAGCCTCAAATTTTTTAAAAAAAAATGCTCGCTTAAATATGTTCAAGAAATACAATGTCTAGGTCCAGCCTTGAACCCACGGCTTTTACAAGCCCAAATATGAGTTTGACCAGTGGGCCAAGAAGTACTCTTTGCTACGAATATGCGGTGCCATTATTATATATTGCTTCATTTTTACAGAATATTAGTATAAATATTTAATATTTTTCTCGATGAAGCGACGTCGGATGAAACCGCTTCCACTCTTGTGCATTCGCCCCTGGTAGTAGTACATTTGAAATTCATTCACTACTATAGTTATGCTCTTGCTTTGAACCAAGCATAGTAGGTATACTCCGTTCATGTCGAAAAATATTTAGTGGATCAATTTTTGTCTTAGCTTTAACCAACCTATCATAGTTATTCAAGAAATACTTTTCACCCCATGCTCTAGCTCTCTCCATAGCATCAACAAAGGAATAATAACGACTACTATCATTTCACAGTAAGTCGCCGTTGTCCATATTCTCTCCAAGATCCATATCCAAGAAGTTGATATAATCCTTGGCGAGCTTTAAAAAAAGGCGCCATTTTATTGTAAAATCCTCTTATCCACACTATGTACACATTGCTCTTGGCACCGTCCTATTCATTCCACTGTGCATAATATTGAACCACAAAAATGTTACCCTTTAGACGAGGGAAAGCAATAACTTGATCACTAACCTTGTCCATGGATCAACCATAAGGATCGAAGACAAGGAATGCCTTGGGTTTTTTCTCGAGTTCAACAACAGTTTTCATCATCCCATCTATTGAAAATGTGGTCTTCATATAATCTGATTTGCCTTTGAAGAAATTTTTTACATACATGTAGCGTTCTTTCAAACGGGAGATATAGTCAGAGGAGTTCTCGAAACGTTATCTAATTCAGAAAAGAAAAGTGTTGACTCAATCCAAGTCATTTCTTTGGCATCATCATTCTTAACATCCAGCTCTGAAAATGCCTCATTTAATATAGAAACATATGTTAGCTTCCATGGATATTGGAATCAAAGCTAAGAAGAAAAATCAGGAAGAAGAGGAGATTTCTAAAAAACTAAACAACTGTAAAGATCAATTGCTACTTATAACAACCTAACCGACTTACCTAACTGTCAACTAACTAACTCTCTAACTCTAGTTTAATATTACATTAAAATTAACCACGATTAGCTACTAGCTTATTGCGCAGCTGCTGATTAATACTCCCCCTCAAGCTGATGGTTGATACAAGTTCTTCAACCCTATCTTCTTCAGCAGATGCTCATGTTGAGCTTTTCCCAAACCTTTGGTAAGTATATATGCTAGTTGGTCTTCAGTGTTAACATACTCAATTTTTAGCAGACCTTGACTCAGGTTCTCTCTCACAAAGTGGCAATCTATGTCATTGTGTTTTGTCCTCTCATGGAAGATTGGATTTGCTGCAATTAGGATTGCTGCTTTACTATCACATGTTAGAGTTGTAGGGAGTTCAACTTTGACACCAAGTTCACTAAACAGTCCTACTAACCAGGTGACTTCTGTTGCACATGATGTCATGCTCCTAAACTTAGCTTCTACAGTACTTCTGGATACAGTACTCTGATTCTTGGATTTCCAGGATATCAATGCACTTCCAAACTTTACCAAATACCCTATGAATGATCTCCTAGTTTTTATACATGCCCCCCAGTCTGAGTCACAATAGACACTTAACTGATCTACTTCACAAGATGATTTGTACTTAATTTTGTAAACTCACCTGCAACCAATATGAGTCTTCCCAGGTAGAAAATCTCCAATACTCCAAGTGTGATTATCCGCTAAGGCTGCAATTTCCAACTGCTTTACTGCTATCCACATAGGATCAGCTGCAGCTTCTTTGAAGGAAGTTGGTTCTGAAAGAGCTGAATAGGCTGCAAGAGCTTGCTTATAGGATAGAGTGACATGAGAGTAGTCCATATAGGAATATATAGGATAAGTGAATTTAGATCCTTTAGAAGTAGTGACATAGTCTTGCAGCCACAGAGGTGGCTATCTTGGTCTAGATGATCTTCTTTGTTCTGCATGAAAATCATCAGCTTGTTGAGGAAATACAAGTGTATCATGACTGATATCAGGAAATTGAACAACAATAGAAGGAGTTGTAGAAGTAGCTTCTTCTGAGTTTGTTGCAAAGTGAGGGGCTCCCTGAGAAGAGTTCTGTAGGAAACTGATTTGAACTAGTGTCAATGAAAACTTTTGTTGCTTGTGGTGCAGGGGAAGGAAAAGTGATGTTGATTAGAGTAGTAGATAACAAATCCAGGATAGGGAATACAGGAATTCCAGTAGATGTTGCATGCTTGAAGGGAAAGTATTCTCTTGAAACACAACATTCCTGTTGACTATGAATGTTCTTGAATGCAACGTGTATAACAAATACCCCTTTTGAGTGGAAGAGTATCCTAAGAACACAGCAGGTATTGCTCTGGGTGAGAACTTATCCAGCACTTGAGGACTGGTGGCATAACATAAACAGCCAAAAACTTTGAGATGAGACAATGAAGGAGGGTGCAAATACAACATCTCAAATGGTGATTTGTATCCAACAACATTAGAAGGCAGTCGATTAAGTAAGTATATTGTTGTAGAAATACATTCTCCCCAAAATATTAAAGGTACAGTAGCCTGAAATCTGAGTGATCTAGCTATTTCCAATATGGTCTTGTGTTTCCTTTCTGCCACACCATTCGCTTGGGGTGTATAAACACATGTGCTTTGATGTAAAATACCATGACTAGATAGCAGACTCTTAAACTCAATACCGAAAAATTCACTTCCATTATCAGTTCTAAGAACTTTTACAACAGTAGAGAAGACATTTTTTGCTTGATTAAGAAAATCCTTAGAACTACAATAGCATCTGACTTAGAGTGTAGTAAGAAGATCCAAGTATACATTGTATAGTCATCAACTATGATGACAAAATATCTCTTACCATCATGTGTGGGCACTCTATAAGGTCCTCATATATTACAGTGAACTAGTTCAAACACTTATTTTGTAGTGGTACTGCTTAGCTGGAAGGGCAACTTGATTTGTTTGGCTACAGGGCAGACAGTGCAATGATGAGAATCAGTTGTTGTGAGTTTGCTTAGTGTTTCTACTCTCTTTATTATATCTGAAGGATCATGTCCTAACCTTCTGTGCCACAAAGTGCTAGAAACATAAGTACATGAAGAGGCTGACATAGTATTTACTGTGTTAATACACTTATTTGTTGCTTGATGTGGATCTTGTTTCGAGGTGCCTCATTGCAGAATGTACATCCTTCTCTACCAATCCCCTTCATCTGACCACTAAAGTGTTCTTGAAAAATACAGAAGTCAGGGAAGAATCCAACCATACACTTTAGATCCTTAGTGAGTTTTGAGACTGACAATGAGTTGAACTTAAAGTCAGGAATGTATAGAACATTGGAGATCTCCTGGTTACTTAATACATAAGTGCAACCTGTGTGTGACACTGACACAACATTTTTAGTAGGCAAATGTACTTTGTTTGCTTCTGTATTTGGAAGTGGTCTGTGAGTATGTAGCATCTATAAACTTGAAGTAATGTGGTTTGAAGCCCCAGTGTCAACTATCCACTTACTATTGACACATTGAGACATAAAAGCATTCACATGATTTAGAATTCTTGCTGCAACAACTTTGTTGGATGTGTCTGATCCTTCTGAGCTCCTTTTAGAAAGTAGATGAACAATTTATTGATTTTTCTCAGGAGTGAAAACAGGAGCTGGATGTGGCATCTGCTGGAAGAGAGCAGGTTGACTTATTTGTTGTGTTGTACCTGATTTAGATGATCCACTTCCTCTAGATTGTTTATTGACAGTAGGTGTCACATTGGTAGCCATATTACATTTCTCTGCACATGTAATTGTTGCATTGCCTGCATAATTGGCATATTGTCAAGGACTAGCTCCTTTCTTTTGAACTTGAAGTCAGAAGCATATCCAACCAACTTGTAACAATTTTCTTTTGTATATCCCTTATAGTGACAGTATTCAAACTGAACTTGGCTCTTTTTTAATTTATAATTTCCAGCATTATTCACATTCTTACTGCTATACAGGGTTGTACTCTCCAAAGCCTCAGTAACCTGAGCAACTTGTGTTGTGCTTGTGAGGTTTCTTTGATTTGCCTAATCTACTAACAAAGAATAAGATTTGTCTATACTAGGGAGAGGAGACATCATCGTGATCTAACACCTTAATTGAGAGTAGGACTCATTCAACTCTGTGAGAAATTAAAGAAGTCTTTGATACTCAAAGTGTTGCACATATTGTTTAGATTCAGGACAAGGACAACCAGGATAAGGCATGAGAGCATCAAACTCATCCCACAGCTCTCTAAGCCTTGAGAAGTAGTCAGTTACAGTCATAGTCCCTTGGGTCAGTGTGTGAACTTCTCTGTGCAAATACAATATTCTCGAACTATTTACTTAATCAACCTCTCTTTCAAATCCTCCCAAACTTTATGAGAACTAGATGCATAGAAGACACTACTCAACAAACTTTATGGTCTCACGGCATTTATTATCCATGAGAGAACTATAGCATTAACTTTATCCCATAGATCATGAAGCTCAGGCTCAAATTTAGACTTAGGAAATCTGCCATCAACAAAACCTAGTTTATTTTTACCTAGCAAGCTAATTCTCATTGCACGACTCCACAAGGCATAATTGCTTGATCCAGTAATTAAGTTGAAGAGAGATCAGAGAACTACTTGGTGTTTCTGTTGGTTGCAGGTACAAAGGGTGGGTGTGATCGATGGTGGGAAATGTAGTAATTCCAGCCATGAAATTACCAGTAGTTGAGGTTGTAGCAGTGTGTTCATCCCCAATCCCCATTGTTGACTAATAAATAGCTTCAGAGTAAGCAGCTAACAAACCCTAGCTTCAATCGAAGGTTACTCTAGCTCAATTCAACACTCAATTGCAGAATTCACGTAACAGAAAAGACGAGATTTACTCGCGAATTAGCTTAGTTTTCAATTGATGGCTCTGATACCATGGATATGAAAATCAAAGCTAAGAAGAGTAATCTGGAAGAAGAGGAAATCAGAGAAGAGCTACATGCAGTTCTGAAAAATTAAACAATTGTACAGAGTCGACTACTACTTATAACAACCTAACCGACTTATTTAACTGTCAGCTAACTGACTATCTAACTCTAATTTAATATTACATTCAAATTAACTGCAGTTAGCTACTAGCTTATTGCTCCAAAAAAAAAAAGATAGAGAGCACGAAACAAAAAGTTAGCGTCTTAAAGAAAGTAAGTGCTTGCTGCTGATTAACAACATATTTCAATTGTAATACTTCCGTATTTCTTATCCGCCGGCAGATCTATAGGTCTCATGAGTACTCCTAGAGTAAAATCATCGGCCAAATTTGGTGAAACTATTTGCCATTTGTGAAGTAATGGGGCAACTTATTGTTTGGAACCAGGCCTAGATATCATAAAAGTAACGTTTTCGGGCACTTTGAATAATCGAATTTTCTAGGCATAAATAATTCCCCAATTTCCATCGCCGCCAACTGATTGCTTTTCGGTCTAATAACCGTCCATCAGCATCAATTAGAAGAGTATCAACGACACTATCAGCAGCGAGTCCGAATTTTCTGGACAGAAGTCCAAAGCCGCCACCTGAAATATGACCTCCAGATCCTACTGTTGGTCCCGAACCTGCTGAAAATGCTTGAACGTCACTTGCCTTGGCCCTGAGCCCAAGCAGTTTCGGAATCCAAATCTACTGAAACGTCGTCTAATTTCATCAAGTCAACGATCACGAAGGGGGAACCGTCAAAGGAAACGTAAGAAGCTCCCTCGTAACTGTGTCCTCCGCACCGTACTCTGATTTCACAAGATGTTTGTCTGCAACAAAGAATGGTCCTCTTTGCTGTTTGGTAGGATAATGACCGTTGGCTTCGGCATGTAAGATGCTGCAAATCGAAGATTCTGAAGCGAGAAATCGAGCAAGTTAAAGTAATTTCGACTTTGATCAAGCAATATTATCATGATTTCTTGCGGGGTAAATGGAGAAGTTACGGACATTGTGGTTGATTAACAGGTGGAAAGATTTGTAACTCCTCCTCCTTCTCCACTAGTAGCACTAGCAGAGAAGGAAGTAATTAACAAATATTTTCACCTTAATTTAAGGGGGGCAGCTATGAACTATGTAAAAGTTTAACTGTCCACCCAATATTTACACTTAAGTATATTAATATTAACTAGTAGTTGTATTTGCAATATTAATTAAATTCAATTGTGATCGAGTTTGTTTGAACAAATTAGATCATATGTTTTAATAAATTTTAATTGTCATCTTATTTGTCAATGTGTTATATCCAATAATAAAATCACTATTAAATTAAAGGGACTTATATAGTTATTAAATAACTTTTTTGTTCTACATTTTTCTTTATTCTATTATCCAATATTTAATATTTTTACATTGTTAATAGAAATTTTATTAGCATATTACTTTGTTTAATATTTTTGTCTGCTTGCTTTCTTTTTGTAATATAAGAGAAGATATATATATATATATATATAAAATAAAATCTTTGTTAAATTAAAGGGACTTATACAGTCTTGGAAGAAGAGGGCTTTTTCCTCTACTTTTAATATCCAATATTTAGTATTATTACATTGTTAATAAAAACTTTTATTAGCATATTACTTTATTTAAATTTTTGTATGCTACTTTCTTTTTATATATAATGGAAGATATATATTTTTATTTTTTATATTTTATTCTATTATTTTCAATAATATTTTTTGAATAAATAAACTTTTTATTTTTAAAAAAGAAAAATTATTATAAAAGAAATTTTGAATTGACAGTTTTTAATTTTTCTTACTTTTAGTTTTTTATTTTAAATAATTTAAAATTTTCATCTTGAGACTATTCTCCAATTTATATGGATAGCTTTTTTTACCTAACTTAACTAACTTTAAATTGTCAAGTGGCCTATTGTGAGGTTGTCATTGACTTAATGTGAACGTTTTTTCTTCTCATTTTAGTAATATATAGATTTTTAAAAAATATAAACAGATAAGTAATTTTACTATTTTTGTCTTTAAATTAGAAATTAAATTATTTTCTAATTAAAAAATATATTTGTAGTATTTTATAGATATATATTATCACATTATAAAGAAACTATTTCCCCATTTGAATTGACAATTTTTTTTCTTCTTATTAGTTTCTTTTTTATTTTAGAATACTTTGAAAACTCCAAATTTATTAATTCAAAGAGAGTAACTAAATATTAACAACACATAATGCATAATCTAAATTATTTTTTAAAAAAACTATTACATGACCTAATTAATTTTGTCCTAAATTGCCAAGTGACTTATTGTGAGGTTGCCACTTAACTTAATATGAAAGTTTTTTCTTCTTCTTTTAATAATAATATAGATATAGATTTATTATTGTACAACAACTATATATAAAAAACTCACTTGTGAAACTATACTTAATTTCTTCTTGTTGTTATTGTACAATAATAAATTCCTAATATGGTAAATGTTAGATGGGCAGTTAAATTTTAACCACATGGTGCATAACTGTAGGGTCAGAGCCACCCTATGAGAAGTGGTGTCACATGACACGGTTTCACCGGAAAGATTTATTAAATGTGCACTTCTTGCCTTGATTAGGGATTCCCCTTAGTCATCCTCGTACTATTTAATTGTCCGAAAATATTGATTTTTTATTCCTTTACCTACTTCCCTTTTATTTATATTATACTTTATCCTTTTTAATTTATATAATATACTCCCTTCCTTTTAATTCATGTGCACATGTTTGATTGGGCAAAAAATTTAAGAAAAGATGAAGACTTTTGGAATTTGTGGTCCTAATTAAGGCAAAAAAAGGTCCAGAGTATTTGTTAGAAAGGAGTCATTCTTTTTTGAACGGACCTAAAACGAAATAGGTTCACGTAAACTGGAATGAAGAGAGTAGTTAATTTAGTACAGAGTTAAACATAAAATAATCTTTTTAAAATTTATTATCTTAAACCTGCAATAATATTCACGTGGATATAATTAAAACATTGTCATAAGGATAAATATAAAGTTCAGATAACATTATTTTAAAATTTAGAGATCATTTTAAAGGAAAATGATTTACGCCCAAACGTAAGAGAGTTTATTTTGTTTAACAAATATTTTCTGACAATCAAACATTAGCAAAAATGACTTATTATATTCTGATAAGTATTTTCCAAAGATATGATAGTTTTCTTCGCATCGAACACACCTGCATTTGCTCTTAACTTTTGGACAAGAATATCTAAGTTAGGTATATATGCGTCTGCTCGATTACTTGCTAGATGTTCAATAGAAGATGCGAGTAAGTTTGAAAAATGAATATTACCTTTTCATCGTTGCCAATAGCAATCATATAAGAAACATGAGAATCAACAGGAGTGATTAATAACTAGTTAAGTTGTATTTGTCTCGAGTAATTACCGTATAATTGTCACGATCCGAAATTCTCATCGTCGGGATCGTGATAACGTCTAACATTTCATTTGCTAGGCAAGCCAGCGTTAGATGATGTTTAACAATTTTAATCAATTTCAATAAGTAAAAATAATTAAGCCGAACTGAAATTAATACTGAGTGCGAAATAACATAAACATCATGAATATCTAAGTACAATCCGGATCTGGAGTCAAAATTCACGAGCTTCTAGAGTCTCTACAAACAGGGTTTGAAATAAATACAACTGTCTTGAACGAAAAGAACAGTAAAATAGGGAAAATGGAAGGGGACTTCACGGTCTGCGGACGCCAACAGAACTACCTCGAGTCTCCAAAAGCAAGTCCGAGCTGAAACGCCTCACGGACAGCTGGGACCAGTACCAAAATCTTCACAAGAAGTGCAGAGTGTAGTATGAGTACAACCGACCCAATAAAC
Organism: Nicotiana paniculata; assembly: GCA_005239505.1. NCBI lineage: Eukaryota > Viridiplantae > Streptophyta > Magnoliopsida > Solanales > Solanaceae > Nicotiana > Nicotiana paniculata. The sequence continues at coordinate 3,704 of ML349582.1, read as the reverse complement.
TCTGTAAGTGTCGAGTCTAACCTCGACGAGGTAGTGACGAGGCTAAGACAAGACAACCATGTAACAACAAATAAAAGTTAAACATGTGATTTTTGGGAAGGGGCCTGCGAAAGGGGTACAAGATACGATAAATACCACAGGGAATGATAACAGAAACAGTCAATAAGCTTTTAAACAGCAAAACGAATGAACTTAATGAATAAAACTGCACGGCATCACCATTCGTGTTTTTACTCTCAACCTCTCTATGAAACAATAATATCAGCACGGCAACACCCTTCGTGCTTTTACTCTCAACCTCTATGTGCATCAATAATAACGGCACGGTATCACCCTTCGTGCTTTTATTCTCACTCTTATCATAAATTAATAAATATGACACGACATTATACTTTGTGCTTTTAACACTCTCATATAGCACGGCATCACCCTTCGTGCATTAACACTCTCCCTTACCATATAATAGTTAACATAAACAATAGGGAGAAATAAGCAAGATTAGACCTCACATCAACAATGTTTCCACAACATCAACCTCAACTTCAAAAAACAATACTCAATTATATCAAATAGCTCATAAATGTGAAAAGAGCGATCAATTTAGTAACTCACTAGTCTAAGCATTGATATCATGATCAAAGAAAGAAATAAACTATAAGAAACAAGGTTTTCCGCATGCTTTGACCCAACAAAAATGCATAAGTACTTGTCACCTCACATATACACTGTACCCAATCTCTAAACATGTAACAAATAACAAACAAGTCCTAATCCCTCAAGTCAATGTTAACCATGATACTTACCTCGCTCCAAAAACCAACTCAAAGCTCAACCACGACTTTGCCTTTTGAACAAGCCTCTGAACCAACCAAATCTAGCAAATTATCAACCAAACGATTCAAAATAAGCCTTAAGAACTACCTACGAATGAAAAAGGTTATATTTAGGTCATTATTGAAAAAGTCAACAAAAGTCAACTCTCGGGCCCGCCTGGTCCAAACCCGAAATACGAACCAAAACTCGATCATCCATTCACCCCCGAGCCCAGTTATGTAATTTGTTTCGAAATTCAACCTTAATTTGAGGTTTAAATTTTAATTTTTACAAAACTCTCTAACTCTACCCAACCCCCAATTTCCACCATGAAAATACTAGATTTTAGGTTGAAATCTTATGAAATATAATGAAATATTGAAAATAAAATAGATAGAATCACTTACCAATGAATTGGGGAAGAAGGGCTCTTGGAAAAATAGCCTCTAAGGTTTCCTTGTTTTGAAAATTTGAAGAATGAGAGAAAATCCCGCCTAACTCATACTTGACGAGTCGCAAATGTCGCAATTGCGACCTGGGGTTCGCTATGGGGTTCGCAATTGCGAACCTCGCAATGCGAAGTCCCACATTTTCAGGTATCATTGCAATTGCGATGATTTGTTTGCAATTGCGAACAATGGCCACCCTGCAAATGCGACCATATGATCGCAAATGCGATCACTGTCCCCCCAGCTCCACTTCGCAATTGCGAAGAATTGGTCACAAATGCAAACCATATGGTGCCCAGATACTCTTCGCAATTGCGAGGAAGTAGCTCGCAAATGTGAACATGACAAAGATCGCAAATGCGAAGCCTGACCTCGCAATTGCGAAGTTTGAGGCATGCACCAGAACTGAAGCACATCAGCACTTTCCTAAGTCCAAAACTCACTTTGTGGCATATCCGAAACTCATCCGAGCCCTCGGGGCTCCGAACGAAACATTCACACAAGTCCAAAAATATCATACGAACTTGCTCGTCCGATCAAATCACCAAAATAACACCTAAAACTACAAATTGAACACCAAATCAAATAAAATTTTCAAGACACTTTAGAACTTGTATTTTAACAATCGGACATCCGAATCACGCCAAACCAACTCCGTTTCTCACTAAATTTGATAGACATGTCATAAATATAGTAATGAACCTATACCGGGTTCTAGAACCAAAATACAGACCCGATATCAACAAAGTCAAACATTGGTCAAACCTTCTAAGTCATTTAGCATTTAAACTTCAATATTTCAACAAAATACGAAAACTCGAGCTAGGGACCTCAGAATTCGATTTTGGGCATACGCTCAAGTCCCAAATCATGGTACGGGCCTACTGGGACCGTCAAAATACAAGTCCGGGTCTGTTTGTTCAAAACATTGACCAAAGTCAACTTAAATAAATTTTAAAGGTAAAATTTCTTATTTTATCAATTTTTAACATAAATGCCTTCCGAAAATATATCTGGACTGCACATGCAAATCGAGGAAGGCTTAAAGGAGATAACGAAGGCTTTAAAACACAGAATTAAGGTCTAAAGCTAGATGGCCTATCGGGTTATCACAATAACTCAACATCTTTTTGTACGTGTAAGTAAATTCTAAATTTAGTCTTGAACATTAATATAAACATTCTTGGCCAAAGAAATTGAATGGTTTTGAAGATTGACAAAGGAACTCAAAGATGAACCATGTCCATTATTGGAGACATAGACACATGCAGAGTTAAGGCACGTGAGGTGCACATGCAGGAAATAAACGAAATTTANTGGACCAGCTAGAAGACCCAGTTCCAACTGTTGTCTTTTAGTCTAGTTTACTTGTAGTAGGTGATTTCAACTTGTACCTTTCATCTTTATCTAGAAGCGTCTGTAATAGGTACTGTTTGTTTCAAGTTATAGCTAACTTGGAGTTTGTCACAAATAGCTAGAGGCTAGTTTGCCACAAAGGGATTAGAGGTAATCCTAGGTTTACAAAAGAGTTTTTGTAAATGTTGTTTGGATCACTAATTTAGTAAAGAGTTTGGGAAAATCCTACTGGGAAGTAGGTCGTAGTTTTTCACCTTTTGAGCCAGGTGTTTTCCACGTAAAAATCTATGTGTTCTTTACTTTCTGTATTTATTATTCCGAAAACAGTAGAGGTTGGAGCACATAGAAGAACCTGGTCCTTCTATAACTAGTGCACGTGAAAATCGGACACCACACAAATCACCCCCCCCTCTTGTGTGGTATTGACGTTTAGAACATCAATTGGTATCAGAGCGGGTTATCCTTTAAGAGGCTAACACCTTAGGAAAAGATCAAGATGAGCGCACCACCTGGGAACTGGGAAGGATAACTGTTAGGCCTCCACTCTTCAATGGCCAGTACTACTCCTGGTGGAAGAACAGGATGAGAGAACATATAATTGGAGAAGATTACAAACTATGGGTGTCACACCTCCTTTTTTATACGCCCCAAAGGGGGTATGGGAGTTTTTCCAATTAAAGTGACATTATTCGAAATGGGGTTATTTTATTTATTAGAGTCGCCACTTGGAATAGTTTATTTGGTGTCCCAAGTCACCGGTTTATCTTAAACCCAAATCGAGGAAATTTAACTCTGTTTAAATTGTCTGCGAACCAGAAATCCGGGTAAGGAATTCTGTTAACCCGGGAGAAGGTGTTAGGCACTCCCGAATTCCGTGGTTCTAGCACGGTCGCTTAATGATTAAACTTGGCTTAAATTGTTTAATTACCCACTTTTAGGATATATTTGTATTTTTAACCTTTCTTATTATTCGATTATTTAAATAATTAACTCAATACGAGTCACGCGTACGCATACTCGAGTTTTGATACGTGTCAAGAATCTTGTCACGCGTATGATGCAAGGCTAAATTGCATAGTTGAATCA
>MDKI01276548.1:0-12574 GCA_005239505.1 Nicotiana paniculata | reverse complement strand
TGACCCAAGGAACCATAACCAACTCTTTGAAATGATCAAGTTACATTTTTTGGAATTTTATGGAAATTAAACTGTAATTCTGCCAATCGTGCTTGTATTATCGCCATCCATGGTCCAGGCCGGACGCCTTGGTACGAAGCCAGTACTGGGTCGCATGATATTTGTCCGGGACATTAAATATGACCCAAGGAACCATAACCAACGCTTCTAAATGATCAAGTTACATTTTTTGGCATTTTATGGCAATTAAACTGGAATTCCGCTAGTCGTGCCTGTATAATCGCCTGCCATGGTCCAGGTCGGACGCCTTGCTACGGATCCGGTACCCGATCACATGATATTTCTCCGGGACATAAAATACGACCCAAGGAACCATAACCAACACTTCGAAATAATCAAGTTACATTTTTTGGCATTTTATGGCAATTAAACTTGCATTGCGCCAGTCGTGCCTGTATTATCGCCTGCCATGGTCCAGGTCGGACGCCTTGGTACGGAGCCGGTACCGCATCACGTGATATTTTTCCGGGACATCAAATACGACCCAAGGAACCATAACAAACACTTTGAAATGATCAAGTTACATTTTTTGGCAATTAATGGCAATTAAACTGGAATTCCGCAAGTCGTGCCTGTATTATTGCCTGCCATTGTCCAGGACGGATGCTGTTGTACGTAGCCGGTACTAAATTGCATGATATTTTTTCGGTACATAAAATATGACCCAAGGAACCATAACCAAAACTATGAAATTATGAAGTTACATTTTTTGTCATTTTATGGCAATTAAATTGGAATTGCGCCAGCCATGCCTGTATTATCGCCTCCCGTGGTCCAGGTTGGACTCCTTGTTACGGAGCCGGTACCGAATCACATGATATTTGTCCGAGACATCAAATACTACACAAGGAACCATAACCAACACTTCGAAATGATCAGGTTGCATTTTTTGGCGTTTTATAGCAATTAAACTGGAATTCCGCCAGTCGTGCCTGTACTATCGCCTGCCATGGTCCAGGCCGGACGCCGTATGGAGCTGTTACCGGATCAAATGATATTTTTCTAGGACATCAAATACAACCCAAGGAACCATAACAAACGCTTCGAAATGATCAAGTTACATTTATTGGCATTTTATGGCAATTAAACTAGAATTCTGCACTCGTGCATGTATTATCGCCTGCCATGAACCAGGCCGGACGCCTTAGAACGGAGTCGGTACCGGATCACATGATAATTTTCCTAGACATCAAATATGACCCAAGGTACCATAACCAATGCTTTGAAATGATCAAGTTACATTTTTTGGCATTTTATGGCAATTAAACTGGAATTCCGCCTGTCGTACCTCTATTATCGCCTGCCATGGTCCAGGCCGGACGCCTTGGTATGAAGCCGGTACCGGATCACACGATATTTCTCCAGGACATCATATAAGACCCACGGAACCATAACCAACCGCCTCGAAATGATCAAACTACATTTTTGGCATTTTATGGCAATTAAACTGGAATTCCGCCAGTCGTGCATGTATTATCGCCTGCCATGGTCCAGGCCGGACGCTTTGGTACGGAGCCGGTACCGGATCTCATGATATTTATCCGGCACATCAAATACGCCCCAAGGAACCATAACCAACTCTTCGAAATGATCAAGTTAATTATTTTGGCATTTTATGGAAATTAAACTGGAATTCCGTCAGTCGTGCATGCATTATCGCCTGCCATTGTCCAGGCCGGGCGCCTTGGTATGGAGCCGGTATCGAATCGCATGATATTTGTCCGAGATATCAAATATGACCCAAGGAACCATAACCAACGCTTCGCAATGATCTAGTTACATTTTTTGGCATTTTATGGCAATTAAACTGGAATTCCGCCAGTCGTACCTGTATTATCGCCTGCCATGGTCCATGCCGGACACCTTGGTACGAAGCCGTTACCGGGTCACATGATATTTTTCCGGGATATCAAATACGACCCAAGGAGCCATAACCAATGCCTCGAAATGAATAAGTTACATTTTTTAGAATTTTATGCCAATTAAACTGGAATTCCGCCAGTCGTGCCTGTATTATCACCTGCCATGGTCCAGGGCGGACGCCTTGGTACACAGCCGTTATCGGATGGCATGATATTTTTCCGGGACATCAAATATGACCCAAAGAACCATAAACAACGCTTCTAAATGATCAAATTACATTTTTTTGGCATTTTATGGCAATTAAACTGGAATTCCGCCAGTCGTGCATGTATTATCGCCTACCATGATCCAGCCCGGACGCCTTGGTACGGAGCCAGTACCGGATCTCATGATGTTTTTTCAGGACATCAAATACGACCCAAGGAACCATAATCAACGCTTCGAAATGATCAAGTTACATTTATTTTATGGCAATTAAACTGGAATTCCGTCAGTCGTGCATGTATTATCGCCTGCCATGGTTCAGGTCGGACGCCTTGGTACGAAGCCAGTACCGGGTCACATGATATTTTTCCGGGATATCAAATATGACCCAAGGAACCATAACTAACGCTTTGAAATGATCAAGTTACATTTTTTGGGATTTTATAGCAATTAAACAGGAATTCCGACTGTCGTGCTTGTATTATCGCTTACCATGGTCCAGGATGGACGCCTTGGTATGGAGCCGATACCGGATCGCATGATATATTTCCGGGACATAAAATACAACCCAAATAACCATAACTAATTCTTCAAAATGATCAAGTTACATTTTTTGGCATTTTATGGCAATTAAACTGGAATTCTGCCATCGTGCATGTATTATCGCCTGCCATGGTCCAGGCCGGACGCCTTAGTACGGAGCCGGTACTGGGTCGCATGATATTTTTTCGGGACATTAAATATGACCCAAGGAACCATAACCAATGCTTAGAAATGATCAAGTTACATTTTTTGGCATTTTATGGCAATTAAACTGGAATTTCGCTAGTCGTGCGTGTATTAGCGCTTGCCATGGTCCAGGCCGAACACCTTGGTACGGAGCCAGTACCGGATCACATGATATTTGTCTGGGATATCAAATAAGACCCAAGGAACCATAACCAACACCTCAAAATGATTAAGTTACATTTTTTGGCATTTTATGCCAGTTAAACTGGAATTCCGCTAGTCGTGCCTGTATTATCGCCTGCCATGGTCCAGGCCGGACGCCTTGTTAGACAGCCGTTACCGGATGGCATGATATTTTTCCGGGACATCAAATATGACCCACAGAACCATAAACAACGCTTCGAAATGATCAAATTACATTTTTAGCATTTTATGGCAATTAAACTGGAACTCCGCCAGTCGTGCATGTATTATCGCATGTCATGTTCCAACCCGGACGCCTTGGTACGGTGCCGGTACCTGATCTCATGAATTTATTTGGGAAATCAAATACGACCCAAGGAACCATAACCAACGCTTCGAAATGATCAAATTACATTTTTTGGTATTTTATGGCAATTAAACTGGAATTCAGCCAGCCGTACGTGTATTATCGCCTGCCATGGTCCAAGCCGGACGCCTTGGTACGAAGCCGGTAACGGGTTACATGATATTTGTCCGGCACATTAAACATGACCCAAGGAACCATAACCAATGCTTCGAAATGATCAAGTTACATTTTTTTGGCATTTTATGGCAATTAAACTGGAATTCCGCCAGTCGTGCCTCTATTATCGCATCCATGGTCCAGGCCGGACGCCTTGGTATGGAGCAGGTACTGGATCGCATGATATCTTACCAGGACATCAAATACAACCCAAGGAACCATAACCAACTCTTCGAAATTATCAAGTTACATTTTTTGGCATTTTATGGCAATTAAACTAGCATTGCGCCAGTCGTGCCTGTATTATCGCCTGCCATGGTCAAGGCCGGACGCCTTGGTACGGAGCCGGTACCGCATCGCATGATATTTTTCCAGGACATCAAATACGACCCAAGGAACCATAACAAACACTTTTAAATGATCAAGTTACATTTTTTGGCAATAAAATGGCAATTAAACTGGAATTCCGCAAGTCGTGCCTTTATTATTGCCTGCCATGGTCCAGGCCGGATGCCGTGGTACGTAGCCGGTACTGAATTGCAGGATATTTGTTCGGTACATAAAATATGACCCAAGGAACCATAACCATAACTGTGAAATGATGAAGTTACATTTTTTGTCATTTTATGGCAATTAAATTGGAATTGCGCCAGCCATGCGTGTATTATCCCCTCCCGTGGTCCATGTTGGACTCCTTGTTACGGAGCCGGTACCGAATCACATGATATTTGTCCGAGACATCAAATACTACACAAGGAACCAGAACCAACACTTCGAAATGATCAAGTTGCATTTTTTGGCGTTTTATGGCAATTAAACTGGAATTCTGCCATGCGTGCCTGTATTATCGCCTGCCATGGTCCAGGCCTGGCGCGGTATGGAGCCGTTACTGGATCACATGATATTTTTCTAGGACATCAAATAAAACCCAAGGAACCATAACCAACGCTTCGAAATGATCAAGTTACATTTTTGGCATTTTATAGCAATTACACTGGAATTCTGTCACTCGTGCATGTATTATCGCCTGCCATGAACCAGGCCGGACGCCTTGGGACGGAATCGGTACCGGATCACATGATATTTTTTCGGGATATAAAATATGACCCAAGGAACCATAACTAACGCTTTGGAATGATCAAGTTACATTTTTTGGCATTTTATAGCAATTAAACAGGGTATCCGACAGTCATGCCTGTATTATCGCCTGCCATGGTCCAAGCCGGACGCCTTTCTAAGGAGCCGGTACGGGGTCGCATGTTATTTGTCAGGGACATTAAATATGACCCAAGCAACCATAACCAACGCTTCGAAATGATAAAGTTACATTTTTTGGCATTTTATGGCAATTAAACTGGAATTCCGCCTGTCGTACCTCTATTATCGCCTGCCATGGTCCAGGCTGGACGCCTTGGTACAAAGCTGGTACCGGATCGCACGATATTTCTCCAGTACATCATATAAGACCCACGGAACCATAACCAACCGCTTCGAAATGATCAAACTACATTTTTTGGCATTTTATGGCAATTAAACTGGAATTCCGCCAGTCGTGCATGTATTATCGCCTGCCATGGTCCAGGCCTGACGCTTTGGTACGGAGCCGGTACTGGATCTCATGGTATTTATCCGGGACATCAAATACGACCCAAGGAACCATAACCAACTCTTCGAAATGATCAAGTTAATTGTTTTGGCATTTTATGGAAATTAAACTGGAATTTCGTCAGTCATTCATGTATTATCGCCTGCCATTGTCCAGGCCGGGCGCCTTGGTATGGAGCCGGTATTGGATCGCATGATATTTGTCCGAGATGTCAAATATGACCCAAGGAACCATAACCAACGCTTCGAAATGATCTAGTTACATTTTTTTGGCATTTTATGGCAATTAAACTAGAATTTCGCCAATCGTACCTGTATTATCGCCTGCCATGGTCCATGCCGGACACCTTGGTACGAAGCCGTTACCGGGTCGCATGATATTTGTCTGGGACATTAAATATGACCCAAGGAACCATAACCAATGCTTCAAAATGATCAAGTTACATGTTTTGTCATTTTATGGCAATTAATCTGTAATTACGCAAGTCGTGCATGAATTATCGCCATCCATGGTCTAGGTCGGACGCCTTGGGATGGAGCCGGTACCGGATCGCATGATATTTTTTTGGGAAATCAAATACAACCCAAGGAACCATAAACAACTCTTCAAAATGATCAAGTTATATTTTTTGGCATTTTCTGGCAATTAAACTTGAATTACGCCAAGTAGTGCCTATATTATCGCCTGCCATGGTCCAGGACGGACGTTGTGGTACGTAGCCGGTACTGAATCACATTATATTTGTCCGGGACATCAATATGAACCCAAGGAACCATAACAAAAACTTCGAAATGATCAAGTTACATTTTTTGACATTTATTGCAATTAAACTGGAATTCCGCCAAGTCGTGCCTGTATTATCGCCTACCATGGTCCAGGCCGGACGCCGTGGTAGGTAGCTGGTACCGAATCGGATGATATTTTTCCGGGACATCAAATATGACCCAAGGAACCATAACCTAAACTTCGAAATCATCAAATTACATTTGCTGGCATTTTATGGCAATTAAACTGGAATTCAGCCAGTCGTGCCTGTATTATCGCCATCCATGGTCCAGGCCGGACGCCTTGGTATGGATCCGGTACTAGATCGCGTGATATTTTTCCGGGACATAAAATACAACCCAAGAAACCATAACCAACTCTTCGAAAGGATAAAGTTAATTTTTTGGCATTTTATGGCAATTAAATTAGAATTCCGCCAAGTCGTGCTTGCATTATCGCCTTCCATGGTCCAGGCCGAACACCTTGGTACGTAGCCGATACCGAATCGCATGATATTTGTCCAGGACATCAACTAAAACCCAAGGATTCATAACCAATGCTTCGAAATGATCAAGTTAGATTTTTTGAAATTTTATGGCAATTAACTGGAAATCCGCCAGCCGTACCTGTATTATTGCCTGCAATAGTCAAGGCCGGACGCCTTAGTACGGAGCCGGTACCGGATCACATGATATTTCTCTAGGACATCAAATGAAACCCAAGGAACCATAACCAACGCTTCGAAATGATCAAGTTACATTTTTTGGCAATTAAACTGGAATTCCGCCAGTCGTGCCTCTATTATCGCCTGCCATGGTCCAGGCAGGATGCCTTGGTACAGAGCCGGTACCGGATCGCATGATATTTCTCCAGGACATCAAATACGACCCACGGAACCATAACCAACCGCTTCGAAATGATCAAATTACATTTTTTGGCATTTTATGGAAATTAAACTGGAATTCCGCTACTCTTGCATATATTATCGCCTGCCATGGTCCAGGCCGGACGCCTTGGTACAGAGCCGGTACCGGATCTCATGATATTTTTCTGGGACATCAAATACGACCCAAGGATCCATAACCAACTCTTTGAAATGATCAAGTTAACTTTTTTGGCATTTTATGGATATCAAACTTGAATTCCGTCAGTCGTGCATGTATTATCGCTTGCCATTGTCCAGGTCGGACGCCTTAGTACGGAGCCGGTAACGAATTGCATGGTATTTGTCCGGGATAACAAATATAACCCAAGGAACCATAACCAACGCTTTGAAATGATCAAGTTAACTTTTTTGGCATTTTATGGCAATTAAACTGGAATTCCGTCAGTCGTGCATGTATTATCGCTTTCCATTGTCCAGGCCGGACGCCTTAGTATGGAGCCGGTAACGAATTGCATGATATTTCTCCGGGACATCAAATACAAACCAAGGAACCCTAACCAACGCTTCGAAATGATCAAGTTACATTTTTTGTTATTTTATGGCAATTAAACTAGAGTTCCGCCAGTCGTGCCTCTATTATCGCATCCATGGTCCAGGCGGGACGTCTTGGTATGGAGCAGGTACTAGATCGCATGATATTTTACCGGGACATCAAATACAACCAAGGAACCATAACCAACTCTTCGAAATGGTCAAGTTACTTTTTTTGGCATTTTATGAGAATTAAACTGGCATTGCGCCAGTCGTGCCTGTATTATCGCCTACCATGGTCCAGGCCGGACGCCTTGGTACAGAGCCGGTACCGCATCGCATGATATTTTTCTGGGACATAAAATACGACCCCAGGAACCATAACAAATGCTTTGAAATGATCAAGTTACATTTTTGGCATTTAATGGCAATTAAATTGGAATTTTGCAAGTCGTGCCTGTATTATTGTCTCCCATGGTCCAGGCCAGACGCCGTGGTACGTAGCCGGTACCGAATCGCATGATATTTGTTCGGTACATCAAATATGACCCAAGGAACCATAACCAAAACTTTGAAATGATCAAGTTACATTTTTTGGCATTTTATGGCAATTAAACTGGAATTGCGCCAGTCATGCCTCTATTATCGCCTACCGTGGTCCAGGTCGGACTCCTTGTTACGGAGCCGGTACCGAATCTCATGATATTTTTCCGAGACATCAAATACGACACAAGGAACCTTAACCAACGCTTCGAATTGATCAAGTTACATTTTTTGGCATTTTATGGCAAGTAAACTGGAATTCTGCCAGTCGTCCCTGTACTATCGCCTGCCATGGTCCAGGCCGGACGTCATACGGAGCTGTTACCGGATCACATGATATTTTCCAGGACGTGAAATACGACCAAAGTAACCATAACCAACGCTTTGAAATGATCAAGTTACATTTTTTGGCATTTTATGGCAATTAAACTGGAATTCCGTCAGTCGTGCATGTATTATCGCCGGCCATGGTCACGGCCGGACGCCTTGGTACAGAGTCGGTACCGGATCACATGATATTAGTCCGGGATATAAAACATGACTGAAGGAACCATAACTAACGCTTTGAAATGATCAAGTTACATTTTTTGGCATATTTTGGCAATTAAACACGAATTCGGACAATCATGCCTGTATTATCGCCTGCCATGGTCCAGGCCAGTGGCCCTTGGTAAGGAGCCGGTACCGGGTCGCATGATATTTGTCCGGGACATTAAATATCACCCAAGGAACCATAATCAGGTCTTCGAAATGATCAAGTTATATTTTTTGGCATTTTATGGCAATTAAACTGGAATTTCGCCAGTCGTGCCTGTCATAGCGCCTGCCATGGTCCAGGTCGGACGCCTTGTTACGGAGTCGGTACTGGATCGCATGATATTTGTCCTTGACATAAAATACGACCCAAGGAACCATAACAAATGCTTCGAAATGATCAAGTTACATTTTTTGGAATTTTATGGCAATTAAACTGGAATTCCGCTAGTCGTGCCTGTATAATCGCCTGCCATGGTCCAGGACGGAGGCCTTGGTACGAAGCCGGTACCTGATCACATGATATTTCTCCGGGACATAAGATACGACCCAAGGAACCATAACCAACACTTCGAATTGATCAAGTTACATTTTTTGGCATTCTATAGTAATTAGACTGAATTCCGCCAGCCGTGCCTGTATATTGCTTGCTATGGTCCAGGCCGGACGCCTTGGTACGGAGCCGGTACTGAATTGCATTATATTTATCCAGGACATCAAATACGACCCGAGGAACCATAACAAACGCTTCGAAATGATCAAGTTACATTTTTTGGAATTTTATGGCAATTAAACTGGAATTCCGTCAGTCGTGCATGTATTATCGCCTACCATGGTCGGCATTTTATGGCAATTAAACTGAAATTCCGTCAGTCGTGCATGTATTATCCCCTGCCATGGTCCAGGACGGACGCCTTGGTATGGAGCCGGTACCGGATCGCATGATATCTTTCCGGGAAAACAAATACAACCAAATGAACCATAACCAACTCTTCGAAATGATCAAGTTACATTTTTTTGCACTTTCTCGAAATTAAACTGGAATTCTGCCAAGTCGTGCCTGTATTATCGACTGACATGGTCCAAGCCGGACGCCGTGGTACGTGGCCGGTACCGAATTGCATGATATTTGTCCGAGACATCAAATATGACCCAAGGAACCATAACCAAAACTTCGAAATGATCAAGTTACATTTTTTGGCATTTATTGCAATTAAACTGGAATTCCGCCAAGTTGTGCCTGTATTATCGCCTTCCATGGTCCAGGCCGGATGCCGTGGTACGTAGCCGGTACCGAATCGCATGATATTTGTCCAGGATATCCAATATGACCCAAGGAACCATAACCAAAACTTTGAAATGATCAAATTACATTTTTTGGCATTTTATGGTAATTAAACTGGAATTCAGCTAGTCGTGCCTATATTATCTCCATCCATGTTCCAGGCCAGACGCCTTGGTATGGATCCGGTACCGGATCACGTGATATTTGTCCGGGACATCAAATACAACCCAAGGATTCATAACCAATGATTCGAAATGATCAAGTTACATTTTTTGGCATTTTATGGAAAATAAACTAGAACTCCGCCAAGTCGTGCCTGCATTATCGCCTTCCATGGTCCAGGCCGGACGCGTTGCTACGTAGCCGGTATCGAATCACATTATATTTGTCCGGGACATCAAATACAACCCAAGGATTCATAACCAATGATTCGAAATGATCAAGTTACATTTTTTGGAATTTTATGGAAATTAAACTTGAAATCTGCCAGCCGTGCCTGTATTATTGCCTGCAATAGTCAAGGCCGGATGCCTTGGTACGCAGCCGGTACCGGATCACATGATATTTCTCCGGGACATCAAATATAACCTAAGGAACCATAACCAACGCTTCGAAATGATCAAGTTACATTTTTTGGCATTTTATGGAAATTAAACTGGAATTCCGCCACACTTGCCTCTTTTATCGCCTGCCATGATCCAGGCCGGACGCCTTGTTACGGAGCCGATACCGGATATCATGATATTTATCAGGGACATCAAATACAACCCAAGGAACAATAACCAACGCTTCAAAATGATCAAGTTATATTTTTTTGCATTTTATGGCAATTAAACTGGAATTCCGTTAGTCGTACCTGTATTATAGCCTGCCATGGTCCAGGCCAAACGCCTTGGTACGGAGATGGTACCGGATCGCATGATATTTCTCCAGGGCATCAAATACTACCCAAGGAATCATAACCAACACTTCAAAATGATCAAATTACATTTTTTGGCATTTTATGGCAATTAAACTGGAATACCGTGAGTCGTGCATGTATTATTGCCTGCCATTGTCCAGGCCGGACGCCTTGGTATGGAGCCGGTATTGAATTGCATGATATTTTTCCGGGATATCAAATTAAACCGAAGGAACCATAACAAACGCTTCGAAATGATCAAGTTACATTTTTTGGTACTTTATGGCAATTAAACTGGAATTTCGCCAACCGTGCCTGTATTATTGCCTGCTATGGTCCAGGCTAGACACCTTGGTACGGAGCCGGTACTGAATCGCATGATATTTGTCTGGGACATTAAATATGACCCAAGGAACCATAACCAACGCTTCAAAATGATCAAGTTACATTTTTTGGCATTTTATGGCAATTAAACTAGAATTCCGCTAGTCGTGCCTGTATAATCGCCTGCCATGGTCCAGGTCGGACGCCTTGCTACGGTGCCGGTACCCGATCACATGATATTTCTTCGGGACATAAAATACGACCCAAGGAACCATAACAACCACTTCGAAATAATCAAGTTACATTTTTTGGCATTCTATGGAAATTAGACTGGAATTCCGCCAGCCGTGCATGTATTATTGCCTGCTATGGTCCCGACCGGACGCCTTGGTACGGAGCCGGTACCGGATTGCATGATATTTTTCCGGGACATCAAATACGACCCAAGGAACCATAACAAATGCTTCGAAATGATCAGGTTACATCTTTTGGCATTTTATGACAATTAAACTGGAATTCCATCAATCGTGCATGTATTATCGCCTTCCATGGTCGGCATTTTATGGCAATTAAACTGGAATTCCGTTAGTCGTGCATGTATTATCGCCTGCCATGGTCCACGCCGGACGCCTTGGTATGGAGCCGGTACCGGATCACATGATTTTATCCAGGACATCAAATACGACCCAAGGAACCATAACCAACACTTCAAAATGATCAAATTACATTTTTTGGAATTTTATGGCAATTAAACTGGAAATCCACCAATCGTGCATGTATTATCGCCTGCCATGGTCCAGGCCGGATGCCTTGGTACTTAGCCGGTACCAGATCGCATTTTATTAGTCCGGGACATTAAATATGACCCAAGGAACATTAGCCAAGCAATCGAAATGATCAAGTTAAATTTTTTGGCATTTTATGGTAATTAAATTGGAATTCCGCCACTCGTGCATGTATTATCACCTACCATGATCCAGGTCGGATGCCTTGGTACGGAGCCGGTACCGAATCCCATGATATTTGTCCGGTAATTAAAATATGACCCAAGGAACCATAACCAACGCTTCGAAATGATCAAGTTACATTTTTTTGCATTTTATGGCAATTAAACTGGAATTCCGCCAGTCGTGCCTGTATAATCGCCTGCCATGGTCCAGGCCGGACGCCTTGGTACGCAGCTGGTATGCGATCACATGATATTTCTCCGAGACATAAAATACGACCCAAGGAACCATAACCAACACTTCGAAATGATCAAGTTACATTTTTTTGCATTTTATGGCAATTAAACTGGAATTCCGCCAGCCGTGCCTGTATTATTGCCTGCTATGGTCCAGGCCGGACGCCTTTGCATGGAGCCGGTACCAGATCACATGATATTTGTTCGGCATATCAAATAGGGCCCAAGGAACCATAACCAACGCTTCGAAATGATCAAGTTACATTTTTTGGCATTTTATGGCAATTAAACTGGAATTCCGCCAGTCGTGCATGTATTATTGCTTGCCATGGTCCAGGCCGGACACCTTGGTACAAAGCCGGTACCGGGTCGCATGATATTTGTCCGGTAAAGTAAATATGACCCAAGGAACCATAACCAACGCTTCGAAATGATCAAGTTACATTTTTTGGCA